>JAQQZY010013557.1:0-12422 GCA_030068375.1 Ostorhinchus rueppellii | reverse complement strand
TGTAAACATAAAGTGCACTCAGGACTAGAAAACAAACCCGTTCTGTATAATCTGTAGGGAGTGGCGTAACACCTATGAAGAGAAACTATTTTTCAGATAAATCACATTTTTATATTACTTTTATCCAAAAATTCACATGTAACACAGTAAAAAGGACACAAAAATTACACACTACTATTTATTCAAATATCTTCTTATTGTCTCAATGGTACATTTTGGGAATCAAACTAATTATGCAAGGGAGAGTGTTTGACAAAAATGCGACTCGCAATTTATTTGTGTTTAAATGGGCACTGGTGTTCCACATGGAACACCAGTGGATACGATGAGTTACACGCGAAACCTGGAATGAGACTGCTGATTCATGAAAAACCTGTATGTCTGGATTAGAAAAACCACTAGAATCCTCAAATTTAACATGGTGCCTGTATTTATAGCAGTATATAAAACCATTTCAAGTGATGTTTTCCAGATCAAATGCACTGACACTTCGGTAGCTTTTCATGCCCCAATTTTGGTCCTATTTTTGGCCCCAATTTTTTATTAAAAATTAGTTCATTTTGGGATGGCTCAGAGCAAGAGGATATTTTTTGCATTTATCTGAGGTTTAGTGGCTGTTCAACAATTTATCATGGGCAGATGAACAGCCAGTTGAAAAGCCAAGTACATAATGTCAGGGAAATCTTCCTGATGACCCAGCTGAAATTTCTACTTCCAGTGATCTCAATATTTTCCTTTATCATGGAAAAGATTTAATATTTAACAAGTGTTACCAGGTACAACAAACCCTGCCCCTCACACATATAGTAGCTTATTTTAACATCGATCCAGCTGATGTCCTCATGTCTATGAATGTGCTGATATCAGCATATCAACTGCCTCTATATATGTGCCAAGTTTGAAGTAAGTTGAAACAAAATTGATGGTTTTATAGACATTTGAAATTTTGCACTTTATAAGTATATGAGAGAAGCAAATAGATTTAAAAATTCATAAAAAATGTGAACTTTCACCTACTTTTCCCACAATATAACCACATCTATTCTGGGTCACCAGCAATCTACAAACTCAATTTGGCATGAATTCAACTAATAGTTTTGTTGCTGTAGACATTTGAAATTTTGCTCATTATAAGTAAATGGGGAAAAAAATAAAATTAAAATTCATAAAAAAATCTTAACTTTGACCTACTTTTCCCAAAATGTAATCAAAACTATTCTGGGTCACTGGCAAACTATAAACCCAGTCTGGTATGGATTCAACCAATAGTTTTGCTGCTAGAGTGTTAACAAGCCAAACAAATAAACTGAATTAAAAAAAAAAATACTCCATGCCTCTCCTTTGGAGGGCAGGGTGATAATGAATACAAATTATAAATTTAGTGCTAATTTAATCAGCTTACATATGTTTCTATAGGAATGTGTTTTTAGTGCTTAATAACAGCATGAATAGTGTTAACGGCTTAAGTCTACAGAAGTCTCAGACGATGCTGTGCCATAATAAATGTGTGTCCCCTGCTTTTTATCCATCACAGTCACCAACATCGATACCTCGTTTCACAGAACAACATCGCATGTTCCCTATCACGATGATGAAGTATACACGGCAGGCCGGGCTTCTGCCTCACCTGCACACAATGATGAAGAACTTGATGAGCAGGAGTGGGTGTGGGGTTCCACTGTTGTGCTCTGCGGTGTCGGAGAGGTGAAGCGCACTGTGCCATAACTGGGTGCTGAGGAACACCAGGACCTCTCTTGGGAGCAAGGGCACCTCTGAACTGCAATCCTCCAGCCTGGAAGACAGAGAAGAGGGATGTGAAGAAATGTGGGAGGAGAAGGGAGGGGAAGCAGATGCAAAGATGCAAAGGGTGTTGCAACAGCGGCTGAATTTACACGGAACATAAACATGTCAAAATGGTATCTGTGCGGAAGGTTGTGTTTCTTTGGGATATACCAACATTACGCTACAGCTTAAAATAAATATGTTACCACTAAAGATGGTGCAAAAGCATTATCATCATACCTATATAGCTTTCTTTTGTCTTTACAGTTTAATTTAGTCTGCAAAAACACAGAATTGCTTAAACTTTTGCTGTCACATGCATATTTTAATATTGAACAAATGTTTAATTGTTATATAATACAGACTGTTCTACTTTTAGATTTCAGAAACATCACTCCTTTTGTTACATTCTGGCTTTTTTCACTTTCAATCAAATGTTTGAAAAAATTAACAAAATATGCATTAAATCACAAAAATAAGACTGCCTTGTTACATCTAACCACTTTTATATAATTTTTTCCATTTTTTTATGCATATTTTTCACAATCTTCATTTCAGCGAGGACCAAACTAAGATTTTACATTTGAAAAAAATAATAATTTGACATTTTCAACCAACTCTACTTAGCGCTCACCTCCGAGGCTCCAGCGACTGCACATCAATGAGCCTCTCAAAGGACGCCACAAAGGCCTCCAGCCACTGCTGCAGATAGCCCACATCTTTCTGCAGGAGGGAGGAAAGAACATTTGAGGCAATGAATTCACATTCACACCAGAAGGAATATACAATGTACTAGCACAGAATACTGCTTGTTTTTCTCTAATATGTGAATGTTACGGTAGAAATGTCAGTGGAATATGCGCGTTGGTTGTGGCCTCTTATTTCACAATCTGAAAAATGTGAACATCTTAGTGTGACACACTGCGGCTCCAACATGGTACTGACTAAACCTTATGACCTGTTTTTGTAACAGGATGTTGCACAGAGATGTATCTCACAGAGGAACACGTTAGCCAATTCTTTCCTTTTTCAAAACAGGGCAGTTAAACTAAATAAAATGTTAGTTTCTTCACTCATCATATCAATAGGAAGTTCCATTCCAATGCCCTACTGTGCATCGCAGTAAATATATAGAAACACTTGACACATCAAACATGTTATTGTCTGCAACACAAAACATGGCAAGACTTTCCTGCGTTACTACGTGTTTACGATGTCATTAGAGATGGCCTTGTATGTCAGTGTTTATATACTACACTTGTTATCACAGCTTTAATCAGCCTCTGCAGTGCAACATATCCTGCTACTCTTCCCTCCTCACATCAGTCGCTGCATCTCACTCAGAACTAAAACAACAACACAAACATCAGGCAGGTCACCAGAGACATATGGCAACTTTAAAAGGGCTTTTCTGTGTTCACTGTTCCATACATCCATTCAAAAATAATTGGTATTAGGTGGTGACACTTCAAACAAGTGCTGGTACTTGTGAGACCTTGTGAATAAAGATCAAGATTACAAAACACAGGACGCCAAGAAATGTTCCCTGGTGCACTGTGGGATGTTTTGTGTAACCTGAACTTTTCAGTGAATAGAACTGATCATTTTTAAGGCAGCTTTTCAAGAGCCATTGTTATAAAGGAAAAAATGAATAATCTCAGACAAATTGAGTCACTGTACACAAATAACATCCTGTAAACAGCACATGGTATAGCAGTCTTTCAGGTACTTCCCCTATGTCAAAAAGCAAACAGGACTGAAATGAGCAATGCAGCAGCTGATTTAATGGGTATAATGTAGTATTAGTGCTGTATCACAACAGAAATGTACAGAACTGAGCACTACTACAGTATATAATCTCTCATACACTGTACAGTATCTATGTTGGAGCTGAAATCATTATGTGTAACTAAGTTTGAAGAACTTTAAACATCAAAACAGTATAAAGAAAAATAGATATACATAATGCAAGCAACACTGTAAACTTTACCGTAATCACATTTTTACTAAAGCTGCGTGCAATGTTAAATGTACATTACCAACTGGCACTGATTTATGAGCCAGTCCATCTCTCATTGTGTTTGTGGCTGAGCAGGCTGCCAGGTTCCTGCAAACCCAGTCACAGTTGAAGCCTCAGTGTCGTCCACAGTGAGCAGCTCAGCAGCTGCACATCACTCCTAACCAGCAGCAGTGTCTGACTCACTCGTCTCTTGTCTCCCAACGTCAAGTAAAGTAACCAGGAAATGACATTTCACTTTAACCGAAGCCTATTTCCTTCATACTCGCTGAAGCCCTTCCTCTTTTGATTCTATTGCTAGTTGTACACAGATATGAGGGAGGCCTCTATGAAAACTTCCTACAGCAACAGTGAAGAACCAGTCGGGGCTACAGTTTACAGATTTAACGCAACAAAAAGATGTTGCAGGAGAAACACATATGCATTTAATTGTGCATTTACTCATATAAAATATGACACTGAATTGAAATATGTTTGAGATTGTAAACAGGCAACAGTGACATGGACATGCATGTTTTACATTAATAAAATACAGCATTTATAATCTTTCTTCTCTGTGCAGATACTGTAAGCTTTAAAACAAAAGCGTAAAAGTGAATATTTTGCAAGTCAAATGACATTAAGTGCATAACTGCTTTACACAAAAATCTTTGTACTATGTGAAAACAGGAAACTGCAACCAACCCATTGTTGTGTGTCTCTAACATCAGGAGCAATCAAGGATAATCAAGGACAATCAGGGACACCCCATTGTATTTGTCCTACTTTATAATTTGAGTGAAATGTAAAACTGAAAAGCGAATCCCCTTTTACACTATCGAGCTTATAATATCAACAATAATACATTTTCACCATGACGCAGTTTCGTTGCTAATGACATCCTGAATCATCATCGGTTATGACTAAGATCTACTTAACAGTGTAAATGGACGGTCCTGTGTGACACGATGCTTTTTGCCTGTTTAGTCGTGCTTACCAGGCTTTGACAAAAACATGCTCCATTTCCCTGTGGAGCTGTGACACTCAAAAAAGCTGATGCAGGCTACATCTGCGAGAGGTTGGATGTAATGTATAACAAAAACATGCAATATCACATGGGAAATGAGACTTTACAAGAAGAGAGAAGTAAAACTTGGCAAAACATATGAAGTTTTGGGTTTAATTTGAGATGAGTTCAGACACCTGGGAGGGCTGTGGTTCATGTCTCAACCCTTAACAAATTCTACAAGTCTTCCCTTACAGAATTACTATGGACCAACGCCCAAAAACAAATTCAGAGGTTCACATATCAAACTGTGACACTGACCAGAGCAACTAGATGAAAAATCATTCAATATATGTTTGAAAATAAGGGCAAATTAAAGTCACCATTAGGTCCCATACCAAGCCAACCATGAAGTACCAACTGCTATAAACTGTGTCATTTATCTCTGTTTGCTCTGCACATGGCCAAGCAGCTGTGCCGTTTTCTCCTGCTTGGCATTCTGCTTCGCTCCAGCTTCCTGCACAAGTGAAAGCAAAGAGTACTTTGATTTTTCTGGTTGGCTCTTCTGTTGGTAAACAGGGGAGGCGAAGGCACATGAGGGGATTGAGTCACTAATCTCACAGGACAGGTTAGAGTAAGCTGCAGGTGGTTGTTGTTGTTCTGTAACCGATCTGCGTTATGGCAATAGAGCTCTAGATGAGGACAAATTACAGTAGAAAAGCAGATAACATGCTGAGAAAAGTCAAAAGATGAGTGTTTCTCTCTTCAGAGGAAGCAGAGGAGGTCATTTCACAGCTGTGTTAATAGGTGGCAGTTGGGTTGTCATTGTGGTCCATTGCCACCAATACAGGCTTTAATTAGTCTCTCAAACAGCTTCTGCAGCTAATGATCACAATTAATCTGCCAGCATGGCATCATACTGTTTGAATACTGTACTTTAAACATCTGAGGAGGATACATCCATGATTTTAGCTTCAACACAGAATAATGACATCTGAAAGGTCTGTAGATGGACTTGTACAGGAGTCTGGGAGTCTTGGGTCAGATTGCTGAACTCATACAAACTCTATATCTTCCTGTTCATATGCTGGACACCATCATCAAAGGAGTTTATTGGTTTAGCTGGAATGATGCTTAATGCGACAAAATGCATTTGCAATAGGGCTGTGCAATTAATAGAATTTTGATCATGATTTCGATTTTGTTGTCAAACGATCGCAAAACTCATATCATCGAGTTGAAATGATTTATTTTCCGTTGTCTTTACTCAATTTCTGAGAGACGCGCATGCACAATACATTCCATTCCATTGCAAAACAGTTGTACAGTACATATTTGTAGCCAAAATGTATTTTCAATTTGAATGTTTTGCATAAAGAATCAATAACAAAGTATTTTTTGAGAGAAAGAGAAATGCTGAATAAATGCATTGTGAAACTCAAAATTAATCATTTGAATAATCATGATTTTAATATTGACCAAAATAATTGTGATATAGATTTTTTCCATAATCGAGCAGCCCAAATTTGCAGTATCACAAACTACCAAACAGCTGCTAAATACTGACTCAAATGAACTCAATCTACTCATCAGAAAACAGTCCACAGTTCAAGGTCAGAAATCTTCCAATCAAATGGTTTGTTATCAGGGGTTATCAAGTAATAACCAAATCTAAATTTAACTCACATTTTAAAAGCGCACATGTAATTTTCAACCAGAGTTCACTATCTAGCCAGTTCCAGAAAAAGCAAACTATGCACTTGTCTGATCATGCAAGTAAATTTTATAATTTCCCAGCCTCACATGGCATTTACTTTCCCAAGGGAATTGGGCAAGGCTTATTGTTGAGGCCTGCAACGCTATCACCAAGTCAGTAATGACTAATTTAAAATGTCGAACACATGCTGCTTCCCACAAATAGAAAATGTGTTGTTTTATTTATAAAATAGAAAAATCTACCTTAAACGATAAAGATGATAACCATTAGCCACATCCCCACAAATGCCATACATATACCTCCCCAAAAGAACAACAAAAAAAGTCATTAAACTGCTGTGAATATACTCAAATTAATTGCTTTTTCTGTTTTATGACCTGGGGAAAAGAACATGCATATCTAACTACAATACCTTTTTTGGCTGCCCTCAGACATGATCTGACAAGTTGCAAGACTCCCACTGTGATTAGATCAGACTGTATGTCCATGCCTGTCAGGCATGAGCATTTTATGATGACCTGAAAAGCATCTTCAGATGAGATATGATGGTCTAAATCCATGCTAGTAAGACTGGTTTTAAATCCAACACATGAAAGACATTGAAAGTGTTGGCCAATGTTTTAGGTTCTTGATGTGCAGTGAGCATGGGTTGTGTTAACATTCTGTCAAAACACACATACTAATTTAAATAAAACACACACACACACTCAGAGCATTAAGTGAATAACCCATCTTAAGTGAGTCACAGACATTTGCATCTTTGAATCAGTCTTCCTCTACAGTTTTCAGTAATTAAAATTCTTGACCTCTAAATAAGTCTGTTCCTCTATCTGTTGTTTACTGCATTTGTTTAGGTCAAACCCTTTTTAAAGGGGAGTTCTCCGATCATTACAGGGCTTTTTGGTGTTTCACATCAGATCTGAAACTCAGCTGATCTTCATGTCCTTGCAGAGGGTGTGTGATTTCTTGCACAATCAGAGGAAGCAAGTGCTCTTTTATCACGTACAGGCCCGAGCAAGTCTTGCTTTCTTATTGCAGGACAAAACAATGGCTGACACACATATTCAAACATGTTGAGATCAACTAACAGATTCATCACAACTCGATAAAATCTGTTAAGAAGTTAAGTATCATAATCACCATTCAGGTGTAAAAAACTCCTGGTTAGTAATAAAATTATAGGATTTTATGTCCACAGAACCTGATAAATGAATGAAATCTTTTTTTTTTTTTTTTAATGTAATGCAATGATGAAAGAGCCAAAGGGTAAAGACTGCTAGAGGTGCACAAGACTGCAACATTTTCAGACTTATGGAAGGATCTGCTGCAGGGTGTAGCTGCCAGGGTGTGTTTGTTCTGATTCAAAAGTGTTTCTGGCCATTGAACCTAACAAAGCGAACTAACAAAACAAACCTCATACCTTTTACTCAGTTTGGGTGATTTACAAAACTTTCCATCATGAATGTTATTTGGACACAGAGATTACAATTTGGAGATGGGATGTGTCTGATTCAAAGAAAGATATTGTCTCTGCCAACTTGACAAACAGGTGGATAACAAAAACATTTCATTCAGTGGCATGTTGAAAGTCTATAGGGGAGACTAAAGTGGTTCAGCTGCTTGTCTGCAGCCTATTGTATTCCACTCAGTCACATAAGGTGGTGACATTTAATAGAGGGCTCAATTAAGTCCTTTTCTTCTGCAATCAGTAACAATATCCTAGTAATAAAGTTAAGTGATTTAAGTGTGGAAATCTGTCGATATTCCTTTAGTGAACAATGATTTAAATAAAGTAGCGTAATCTTGACAAAAACTGACTAGATGTTATCTAGAGGTGGTTAATAGAGAAGTGGTTTCACACATAAAGATACCAGACAACTGTTGAAGCCAGATTCACAGCCATACCCTCTGACAGACACATGCACACACACACTCACACCAGTGGAGCATGGGACCACTCACATCTTATTTAGTTTGTTAAATACTGCATCATAACCAAAAACACACAACTAGACAACAATCGCACATGCAAAAGCCTAAAGGAGAAGTCAAAGGGTGGATGTGTTCACAATGACCACTTTGATACTAAGTGCGGCAGAAGGAAAAACACTTGCTCTTTTTTGTCTCTACTGCATTCAGGGCATTTTCCAGTTATTCTAGCTTTGACTTCTGGCCTTTATAAAGTCTTTGGCAGGGTTCCTGACTGGGGATTCATCTTAAAGTCTAAAATTAAACCAAAATTCAATGGTGATCTGCAGTAACAAATGCTGTTTTCTATGAATGACCATGAATCCAATTGTCATGAAAATAAGATTTCAGATGTCTTTCTACACCAGAAACTTGGAAAGATGCCTCTTGCTCTTTCTGTCCTCGGGCATGGAAGCAGATTGCAAACATTAAATAATAATACTTAATTTTTTCACAGCCAAATTGTCTATCTCCATCAAGAGGAGGCAAGATGTGAAAGATATGCACTATCCTTTTGTCTACTCAGTTGTTTAACAGCAATAGCATATTGCACTTTAATGAGTCCAGCAACATTTTATAACAAAATACCCAACAAACACCCTGTGATTCATATCATAATGATGACTCATACCAGGATTTGTTCCTTCTTAATAGTTAATATTTGCATATGACAGGTATTCTCTTAAGATAAACAGCAGAACAGTGTCATTTGTGAGCACAAACACAAGTTCACATGTCACTGGTCATAAATAAGTGTGTGGTACAGCTTGTGTCTGGATAATAAAAAACATCCATTGCAATGGTCAGTTAATGAAGTTTAAAAGTGAATGCTTTTATATGAGGAAGAGACTGGGGAACAGGAACAGGAAGTAGAGTCAGTAACACCTGCCCCACAGGTAGACCACAGGGTGTAAGTCACTACTAAAAGTGTATAAATGCGTTTTACATGTCTCTAATATAGACAGACAGATTGTACCTGCATAGCTGCGTGGGTTATATGTCATATGACATCCTACCCTTGTTTACATGTTGCAATGTCTGCTATTATAAACAGGCACTAATGGGTAAAAACATACTCGACTTCCTTATATAATCTCGTACAATAACCGACAGCACACGGCTGCAGTGGCTGACACAACACAAACACTACGATCATGCGTTTACTGGGTCATGTTATAAACTTGAGGCAAAGGACCTGCTGCAACAACAGGTGTCACCGTCACCGTCTCCTTCCGCACTCGCACTTACCTTTGTGTAATACAACATCCACAGCTCATACAGCCTTTCCTTCGATGCCATTCCGCCGCCTTTGTGGTTGCTCATTATCTCCTCTATTCTTTTATAAAATCCTAAAATTGGACAGCATGGTCAGTGACAAGGGCTGTGTGAAGTTGTTTCCTAAAGGCAGGAGGACGCGGCACGCTCCTGTGAACCATTCCTGCAAATTCAGGCGCAATCCACACTATAAAAAAAGAAAAGAAAAAAAAAAGTGCCTCTGTCTCGACGCGTAAAGTTATCAGAGTGGCATGGGAATAAATAACATTACAGCGAGGATGTGATCACAGTCAAAATCGCAAAATCACCACCAAAAATTCGTGGAAACGCATGTCTGGAGAAACACCCATGTCCGCATTGTGAGCGAGCTTGTGGCTGTTTGGATCCTATTGGAGAGAGTTCCCACGGAAGCGACAGATGCCATCCGCTCCACAGCAAAACATTACACCGATTCACACATGGATTCACTGCCCTGTGTTACTAGGGTCTGATTGTTTCACAAGCAAAGAAATACAGTGAAGAGTTGGAGTTGACTGTCATGCTCACAGGTAGGCTGATACTCTTAAAGACACACACACACATACACACACGCACACACATACAGTGACAGCCTTTGCCAGGACTCCACTGGACTGATAAAGGAAAGAAGGAAGTGTTTGCTCCATGCACTAATAAAGATACAACCAAAAAGGCCTTTCAATAAAATTCACCCGGCAAAAATGAAAGAAAGTGGGGGGAGGGGGTTTATTTGTGCAAATGGTTTTCAATAAAGCTGTCAAGATGCAGTGAAAACCACACTGAAAAACAGAAAAACTTACAAAGTGAACTACTAAATACTGAAATATAATGGTATTTGCATTTATTTTAATGCATGTTAATCATTGATTCCATTAACAACATGATAAACATGTAAAAGTGCAAAGCAGTCACTGTAAAATCTCTATGGATATTGAAATAAATCCTTTATCTTATTAGAAACATTCATTAGTGTGACTTGTCATGCATGAGATAATACTGAGTATTTAACTTTTATGGAAAAATACACGCTCAAACCAATGTCATTTTTGAGGTCTGAATAAAGGTACAGTCAAAGTAAGAGCAACTGGATTTGTATTTTAAGTATTAAAATATATAAATGTGATTTGTTTGTAAATAGTTTTTGCAAGTGGACACAAGATCATATTACTGCTGTGGGTTTTATTTGACTACCGCATATTTTCTTCATTTATAATATGTTTATGTAGAGTGATTTGTAAGGTAACATGTCAGTTATACTCTGTGCTCAAGCAGGATAGTTCCAGTTCACTTCTGATGTGTAGTGTGTGTTATATCCACTCTGCCATGGAGCATCACCTTCATACTGGACAGGAGCCCTACTCTGTGTCCTACTGACATTTCTGTTCTCACTGATCTGTTTTGAAGGACTTCATCTTTAACCTTTCTGAGACCTTTAACACAACAGGTTTGTATAGTCATGCACAAAATGTTGATCATTAGAGTATGGACACAGTGGAGCTTGAGGAAGCTGTATTACCATGGCGATGGCCTACATTCCTCACCAGGACCTGACATTGTGACCATCAACAAAAAGGATAGTATGCCCCCAATCTGACCTATATGTGACCTCTATTTCCTTTAATATTAACACCTGATCATGATTATGTACATGTGGGTTCAAATGCTTTCATAATTGCACATAAGCTACTGCAGGTTGCATCAGATAAAAGTAGATCAAGCAGGTCCCCAGTTTATAACCCATTATTTGTGTATTTTAATGCACTCAATTCTTAAAAAAGAATTGAAAATTAAATATTGTTCTAAATTCAGCCAATAAAATACAGATTTAAAACATTTTTTTAATCAAACAAAACAATGTCACATGACCATGACAAGGAGATCGGTATGCTCGGTGCTCGTCTTTTTCTGTAAGGTCGTTTAATGGATGTCAGAGCTAACAGAGCGGCGTGTAGAGGTAAACATGGAGCGAAACGTTGGGTCTTTACAGGAGCAGGCCCTGAAGAGAAAAGAGAGGTTAAAGGCATTACGAGAGAAACAGCTTCATGTAAGTACTTTGGATGTGGTTATTTAGCGATAAATTAAGGATAAATTTGTCCCAAACTGTAACGTTAGCTGCTACAACAGCCTGTAACTAGCTCAGCATTAGTTAGCACGTAAGCTAATGCTACTTGCAGTTGTAAACTTTGTTTTAGGCTTTACTTACGGTGATGATAAACCTGTCAATATTAAGTCCACGTGTAACTCCTCTGTATATTATCTAATAACTGCGTTTTGTGTTTTTTGTTTGTTATCTAATGTTAACGTTTCGGAAGCTTTTAGGCAAATGTACAAACCTAGCCTTAGGGGCTTGAATAGCTGGACAAAAAATTGAATGAAAACCTAAATCTACGGTGGTTAAGGTTGGCTATCTCGGTCTTGTCCATCCCCATAATGGTGAAAAATGGCTCAAGAGTTATGAGTTAGGCACCTTAAACCTCTGTCTATGTATATAGCGACGTTAAGACGCGTCTCTGGATGAAGCTCTTCTAGACCGTACTTAAAACAGTCTTAAAACCGTTTGTTGAACTGTGAGTATTCAGTGCGTATATTAGTAATAACACTTGTATATGGAACAACTATGGCCGTGATATTGTTGTTAAATGGGTCGTTATGTGTGTGTG
>JAQQZY010013547.1:0-50182 GCA_030068375.1 Ostorhinchus rueppellii | reverse complement strand
TGTGAAAACCTGAAATTTGTCCACATGATTTCTCTTGAGAATTGCAGGATGCCTCACACAGCTGCGTGTTAGACTGAACCAGTTTGTCCCTGTACTTGTGCGCTGTGTTTTTCCAGCTGCAGCAGACGGGGGGGTAAGGAGAATCATTGCTGAGTGTTAACCATGTTGCCTTCAGATCCAAGCAAAAGTACAGTCTAAAAAAGGGATGACAGGTATTATAGATGGTGCTGCAACTTACAAACTGATGACTGGAAGGAATGAAGAGTATGTGAAGAAAAGTTAAGTCATTTGGACCTATGAGACCTGCCTGATTTGTACATTTCACCTCCCTCTTTATTTCTGTAAGTAAGAGCTCACCTGTTCTATGTATTTGCCCAGTGCTTTCTACAGTACCCAGTAGTCTGCCCTCTGCCATGAGGCATTTAGCTTAACATAAACTCCACACAGACAGCTCTGACAGCAGCATCCAAGAGTGATTTCATTACAAAGTGCACAGGACTCATTCAGCAGTGTCTACCAACCACATGGATTCACTCACAGCTTCCACACACACAGTGACAGAATGATGAAGATCCATGCAAGACAACCTCAAAGGCTTCGTTCAGCAGCTTGCCACCACACTGTCACGCTCCCTGAATGACTACATCTGTATATCTGACAAGATCACTGTAATTACAGAAGAGTCAGTGTTTAGAGTGACAGTGTGTCTGGATTAGACAACAGTTTGGGCTTGGAGGAATTTCAGATCAGTGGCAAGTCAGGCACTGCTGCTTGCACAGAGTCCAGATTCAGACTACTGAGAGGTAATGACTCAGGGAAACACTACACACATACCCACATATATACACTGCTCCCTCCCTCTCTCCACTTTTCCCTTAGTGCCGGGCTGCCACACATTGTAATGATGACAAATACATCATTGCACTAGAATGCCCGAAGGCAGCCAACACACCTCACAAAACCTGTAGTATTTCAAGGAATTCTCGATCAATACACTTTTACTGATGCTGTATTTATGGTATGTACAATCTGAAAAGACTTACAGGGGCATTAAAATTGCATCATTTGATTGTCATGTGATGTAATATTTCAATCTTTCACTGAGTTTTCTCTAAAGTTTAAGCTCCTAGCCGAATCAATGCAGATATTACTGCATTAAAGCAAATGGATGGAGGGGACAGCTAAAATAAATATTATTTTCACAATATTCAATTTGTGTCAAAGCGTAACTGTCTTAACAGCACCATCATCCTCCTGTTGCTCTGCATGAAAAGAGACGCAGTCAGCTTTGTCTTTTGCCAAGCTTGTTGTCGTGTCAGGCTTTGATTTACTGGCACCGTATCCCTTCTTGCTCTCAGATCCATTGAACAAAAGTGGTACACATTAGCACTGTTGTATTTCATAGTTCAAAACAGGGGGATAAGAGGAAAACACAATACAGTCACTGGCTTTATTTTTGGAAAGGGCCTGTTGTCTGTGGTAATGGTATGAGCATTGAGCCATAGGAAAGAGAGAGTGATGATCTGTGGTTGCGTATGGACCCAGGATCACAGGAGTCACACAATTTTTGGAGACTTTTCTATTTTTAATCAGCCCAGTTTGATGTCTATTCTTGAGCCACTCCCTAATAGTTAGTGAGAAAATGAGTCTTCCTTTCTGGAACAGTGTCTCTTGGCTCCAGGCAGCATGATTATTGGTGACACAAAGGCTTCTCTGTGTCACTTGGCTGTGATGCAGCAGAGTGGAGCACACCACACAGGGGCTGGAGTCAGACTATCCTCCACCCATCTGGTTTGAAGGGGAGCTGCACTGCCTCCTCATGTTATCTTGTTTAAAAAGAACCTGGGGGATGCGGATGGATTACAGAGTTCAGGGTGAGGTTTGTTTTTCACTACGATCCACAAGCAGAAACTACAGTGTCCCAGGACTGTATGGTGTCTCTAAAATAACTGCAAACAACAACAACAGCAACTTTTCTATAATTAATGAATAAACAGTGTTTGAGTGGTACACGCTGACTACCTCTACAGCTATTCAATAGGATTTGAACTATGTTGGTCTTATTGCAGGATATTTCCTCATAAGTTAAAGAGTTATTTCTACTAACAGCACCATCTGTTGGCAGAAACGCCCCCATTCTGTCTGTGCATATTGCTTGTACACCACATGTTCAGCAATGAATGTATAAGGCCACCAGAATCTAACAAGACGTAACTCTAATGTGCTTATGATAACAGATTACAGAGACACCTCTGCTTCACTGTGGGCTGTCCTCATTTACTGTGAGCATCACTGTATTCCCCTGTAGTGCTAGCCTAATTAGCCAATCATAAGAAGACTATAACTACACTTTTTTCGAAAATTATTTTTAGTTAACATGTATGGAGGGGAGAACACCAGAGAGAATGAAAATAGATTCTGGGAGAGCTATGAGTAGACTGTGGGATGAAATGTAGATACAGTGCAATGAAGCTCCCCTCCACCCCAGTAATCCCCCATAACCCCACTGGGTGCCATCCCCACCACTTGGGGGGTGGTGGGGGGGACTTAATACCAGCTGTGGATCAAATTAATTAGTTCAACAAATCCTGGTCAAGACTAAAGGAGGCATTAATAGTGGGCTTATTCAGACTGAAGCAGTGCAGGTGCCCGAGGCTCAACTGAGGGGGCTGAGATCTCCTGGTAGTCATTATCTCAAATGATCTGCTGCAGTTAATTATGGCATTTGTAAAGGAACGGCAACAAATCTCACTCTTTCCCCTTTGTGATTGGCCATGTCGCTCACCAAGGTCTTTGGGGACTCCGAGGTCAGATTTTTAAACCATGATTCAATCCAACCATTCCTCTGGCTTTGTCAATGACACACGAGCGAACGTTTCCACACATCTCTCGATCAATGTTGGTCTACGGGTTAATAATGAATCTATTACTGAGGATAGGAAAGGTTACATGTGTGCATGTGCAAAATGTGTGTTTATAGAGAAGCTGATAAAGCTGTTGCATTTGACTGATGATTCACAGCAGCTGGATTATGAAAAGCTTTTTGTCGCTTTGCTTGCAGTTGCATCCTCAAATTGGGATCACATTGTACACTTCTAGAAAGTGATCTGAGTATTTAATGGGACCTTTAGTGTTCACCCCACCCCGTCAACTTGAGCATTAACATTTTTATTTGGTCTGTGCGTTGGAGGCCAGCCTGCTCATTACACTTCAGCTGCACTGTGTAAACAGAGAGCAGCATGAAAGGCTGCGAGGGGCCCCTGCATGCCTGTGGGAGTATGGGGCGTACTTCATGGTTTATGCTTGAAAAGAAGTCATAATCTTTCAGCTAATCTGGGGCTTGCAGTGGAAATTCCTCCCTGCATGCAGAGTAAGACTGCTGATATATATTGTGCTGCCTTCAATATTTAAAAACTAAATGCCCTTCAGAAACATTTATTCTAAATAAATTTCTATTTTTTTGTGTTAATGCCTCTGTATGGGAAGCAAAAATAGTTATAGACTTCACAATAATCTAAATTTATTTCTGAGAATAAGTTTAGCTTTTAGATTATTTTGTAATTTGCATTACCTTGCATCTTTGCGTTTTAATACCATATTAAAAAAGGAATACTCATTTTGTTTTACAAAAAATGTAAACGACTGTTGCCCTCTAGTGTCCAAAACAGGAAGTGTCTGATGTAGTTCTACCATTGATCACTACAAAAACTAAAATACATAGAATTTTACAGTTAAAATTATTTGGGCAGTGACTTATTAGATCAATAGGTACAGTAAGTATAGCAATAAAAAAATGATATAGCACCAAATCATAACAAAAATTATGTCAGGACACTGTACATATGGAGCCAGTGGAAATCTGACTGAAGCAAATTTACAGAAACCCAACAGAATCCTCCAGGAGCAAACACTTGTGACTGGTGAGGAAAAACTTCCCTTTAACAAGCAGAAACCTCGAGCAGACTCTGATTCCTGGAGGATGGCTGTCTGCCTTGACCAGTTGGGTAAAAGAGGAGAAAAAGACAGATAGAGAGAGACTTCGGGGGGAGGAGGGGGAGGCACATGTTTACAATTGATGCATAGATAACTGAAGTAGAAGTGTCCAGAGCAGATCAGCTGGTGTTTGTATATTATATTTATGGAACTATAAAAAGTAGACACAATATGTTTCTTACATTCAGTGCATCTTGTAGTTGAAAACATTGTCTGTTCTGACTTTTTACATTTGCTTGATTGTCTTTTGCAGAAAAATCAAAAAGAATTTGCAAGACTAATTCTCTATCCTCAAGCTGGAATATACAAATGAGTCACCACAAACCACTGCCAGTACCCTCCCTATCATTGTTGTAATCCTTTAAAGAACAAATGTGGTTCTCATGATGTTTACTGTGATCAAGTTTCAGGACTGTTCAGTTACAGTAAAAATTTATTTCTTTACAAAATGTACAGGAAAAAAAAAAAAAAAAACATTTGAGAAACAACTTTAACGAGTGAAATAAAAACCACCCAAACTCAAATGTTTCTTCGGATATGTAAGATGTGAATGTCTGGACTACTGAACTCTGAGTCCTGTTTGTCTGAAGGGATCTCCTCACAGCTGAAGTTTTGTTGCAGCAACTGAAGCATAAAAGAAAAGACAACAGAATGGAATTTGAAAATGATGCCAAATTAGTACCAACAGAACCTCATAAAATTTTCAAAAACTCACAAAAATTCACAATTCACTGCTATTACATAAAACATAAAGATACACCTGTGTTTTCTGAAAATAGTGAGAAACATTTTTATATTTGGTCACTTCTACATCATGTCAGGTTTTCAGATCAGCCTTGATCCTATTGGTCCATTTTGCGGTGATGTGAGCGGCCTGATATTACACTACTGACCTGCCCCTGCCTTGTGTTTCAGGATATCCCACAAGGGTTGGTTATAATTTAGATCAGGTGGCATGCTAGGTCAATCCCTGAGAAACACACTGGTCTACTTTGATTGATGCTTTGGGGCACTGTAATCTAGAATCTATGAATGTTAGTACTCTGGAGCCATCAGTGTTCATCCAGCCTAAAGCCATAATACTACTACCATCATGTCTGACTGTAGGCACAGCACACATTTCTTAGTACCTCTTCATCAGGCCATCACCATCTATACTGTGCCTCATCAGATCAAAACAGGCCGGTCTTTGTTTCATCCAGGCACCAGACATGCTGCCAGTATACCATTGATTTGGGTTGAAACGCATCATAGACTACTTGTGGACCTGCTTCAGAAAACATTTACATCTTGCACAACACTGATGTAAACTGACCTGGTGGCAACATGTGGTTTGTGCACTCACAGTCTGACCAAATGAGAGAATGTCTTCAGCAATACTCATGGCACTCCCACATGTCCTGAAGATCCATCTTGCAAACAGTATGGAGTCATTTTTGTGGGTCTGCCTTGGTCAGTCCCAACTCAATTTCGGATGGTTCTAATAAACCTCTGAAGGTTCTCAGCCACTGTGCTGCTTAGATCATTTAAAATATGTACTGATCTTTACTTCTCTCACCTTTATGACGACCAAATATTTTGTTCAGATGACCTTGAGAGAGTTCTCTGCTATGAAGAGTCAAACTGAATGTTTACTAACACCTAGTGTGGTATTTCTAGGTAATGCAATTCCTCTGGTTGAGCATTTGTGGCATACCAAAACATATGATTAAAATCTTAACAAATACCCCTGATACATGAGTAACTTTCTATGACTGGACAATTTCACAAGAGTGTACTCAGTTTTGTTGCCACTGTTTATGAAAAATTCTCATTGGTATCTCTGTTTCTGTTTTGTGGAATAGCAGTATTCTGAGTGTACATTCCAGACCAGTTCCTCAAATACTTCTGCTTAGGGAAATATTGGAGTGAATTCCCAAAAGCAAACAATGCATTCACTTTTGTGAAGAACTAGAACTTTGCCAATGGAGTAGACTGTTCAGTTCTCACCTCAAAAAACTGTTTTTCTACTTTTGGGTTAACACCCTCTGTGCGCTGCTCATAGCAGCAAATAATGCACGTCTCAGGTCCAGCAAGCAGCTTCAGGGTCTCCACCAGTGGAACAACAGACTGTGAGGAAATAAGAAATGTGTAACTTTGACAGTGATACACTCCTGATTTGCTGTATTAAACAGCACAACATTATATGTGCAACTTTACAAAAGCCATGGGTGAACTATAGAATACCTGCTCATAATAAATGCAGTCTGCCATAAGGATATAATGTGGGGGTGGCATGTACTCAGACACATCTTCACCCCTTTGAAAAGGAGAAATCCAAGAATTAGCATGTTTAACAAGGTGCTAATGATACAGGTCGGTTATATTATTAAAATCCCATGCAATAAAATGGTAAAATGAAAATAAAAGTAATTTACAAACCATTTTAGTACCTTGGCAGTTATGGATCCAGTTCCAATAACACCCTCGTTTCCTTGGATATTTGCTTTAAGAAGGGTCTGCAATTCTTCCAGGTCTGTCACATATACTTGAGCTCTGTAGAAATAAATAAAGTGACATGCCTTACTATATTTAAACCACCGACTGGCATGATAAAAAAGTAAGCTACTCATTCATCTCACCCTAGAGTTGCTGCCATGAGACCCACAGCTCCTGTTCCAGCTCCCAACTCCACTACCCTCCTGCCAGCCCACACATTCACTCCTGTAGACGGATCACAAAATTGTTTCGTCTCCAAATATTTTGATAGAACAATGGCTGCATCCCAAACCACACAGCCCACATCTCCCATGTAGCACTGTTTTAGCTTCAAAGAAGAACCGTCGTTTTTTTCAAGTTCCCTCACAAAATAATCAGTCTGATTTTGATCAGCCGCCATGATGAATGCTGGCGGAAGAAGCTACCCACTTCCGTTTTCTTCTAAACTAAAAGCCTCCTCCAAAATCCACGATTCACCCAAATTCAAGAGTACAGTACTGCAACTAATGAATTAATAAATTACACGCTAAAAGTATTTTGGTGTAAATAAACGAGAAACAAAATTTTACATTCATTACACCAGTGAAAACACAAATAATTTTAGAAACAGTCTTAGGGTGTGACATCATCTAAGGGTGAAACTAAAGGTGAATAACAACACCAACAACAGCAACAACCCTGGTCATGGTATCATATAGGATAAACTCTCACACGCTGCGTTTTAAAGTTTTTCCCTCTATTTTCTTAGTTTTGGTCTGCTGCTGCTGTATGGTTCCTGCTTTTTTTAATATTTCAGAAAAAATGTAAATAGTAAAAAGCAGTAATCTTTAAATACCTCATTAGATTACCGAGTTAAAATAGTCAATTATATAATATAAAATAAATACACTTATAAATGGGCTTATCAATAAAATTATCTGACAAGTGACGATATCAGTCTCGCGCCGATTTACAGTAGCCTGCAAGCTAGCGCTTAGCTTAGCGAGGCGTGTAACACAGTTACATTTTTTTCCCCTGTAGTGACTCGTATATTAAACACCTATTCATTTTTTTTATGTTGATAGGTCGGAATATATAGACGTAACTTTCTTTTTGGAGGTTCAAAAATGTTTCGTAGTAGTACAGAAGAAGTGACAAGTGGAGGGGGCACTTCTGAATGTGAACATATATGGCAGATGTCCCCACTGGACAGAAGTCGACTAAATGATACGACTACATCTTATGGACCTCTGTCAGGCTCTTCAGAGTCATCTCACCAAACTGAAGCTGAAGGCAGTACAAGCACCAGCCATGGTCCACCATTCCCAGGAATAGCCCCAGGTGAATTGTAAAGAATAGCCGCAATTGAAGCTAATGGGTTAATTTTTTTATTGTCTTTGGTAGAGGAGGAGCTTCAGAAAATTAGCTTACAAATGATATAAAACTGTTATATTTGCTTTTCAAAATCTGAAAATATCCTAACATCTCTGTCAAGCAGTTAGCTTTGATTACATCACAGAGAGGTAAAGGTGTCAGTCTTGCCACCAAACATGACCTTTGGACAATTACCAGTGGGCTACTATTTGTCACAGACCCTCTCCTTTTAATTTCTTTTGACATGTAGGTCACATTCACCAGAGCTTCAGGTCTGGAATCTTGAATACGTCCATCATTGCATCCACTCCAGACAGCTCCTCCCGCAGCTGTGAAGGAACACCAAGATTCAGAATGACCCCAGGGTCTGCAAGGGCCTCAGCAACACATCCTCCTCGAACACCACTGACTGACCCCACTTGTAATTCAGCCTCACTGAAGTGAAATAATGTGTAGAAGTGGATAGAAGCTATGTTTCTCATTCAGATTTCTCTGTTTTTGCAGTCACAAGTTGTTCTTCTGCAACCACAACATCCGGAGCCTCTGTGATTGTAGCAGTGGTTGAAGGACGTGGTTTGGCTCGAGGGGAGATTGGCATGGCTAGTCTCAACTTAAAGTGTCCAGAGCTTGTTCTCTCTCAGTTTGCTGACACTGGGACTTATGCAAAGGTAGTTCAAAGTGCATGATCAGAAGCTAATAATAATGACTGCACTTTTAATACACTGTAAAATATAAGTGATGAAGCTATGTTGTGTTTGTCTTAAGGTTATCACCAAGGTTCATATTTTGGTGCCATTGGAAATACTCATGCCAGACACAGCCAGTGAGAAGGGAAAAAGGACAAAGCTCTTCAACCTCATCACAGAGAACTTTCCGGTACTAATGGGCAATAAATGTCTAGAATGATACATTTTTTAAAAAGGACACACATTTAACACAGAATGTAGTGCTCCTATTATTTTAAAGTAGCGCTCTCAATTGTAAAAGATGAGCACATTGCACATATTAGAGGTTGTGTCATAACTATTATTTTGTCAGGGAGTAGCTTTCACTGCTATCCAAAGGAAGTATTTTAATGAGAGGAAAGGACTTGAGTACATTCAGCAACTGTGTGCTCCGGAATTTGGCACTGTTCTCATGGAAGTGCAAGCTAAGTATGCCACTGAGTACAATAATATATGTGATTGCTTCAGATTTAATGTAGCAGTATACAGGTTTAAACATCAGGCACTTTAATTTGTTCAGGTATTATTGCCTAGCAGCTGCTGCAGCTTTGCTCAAATACTTGGAGTTCATTCAAAACTCTGTCTATGCTGCCAAGTCTCTCAAAGTCAGCTTTAAAGGGAGTGAACAGACAGCCATGATAGATTCAGCATCTGCAGCTAACTTAGAGTTGGTCATCAACAGCAGGGATCACAGGTAAGAATACAACAAATAGCAAGAGCATGTGCTTGTGAGAAACATGTGATGAGCTTACTTTTTTTTGTGTAGGAGTGAACATACTTTACTTGGAGTACTTAACCACACAAAAACCCCTGGTGGTGCTCGAAGGCTGAGGTCCAATATTCTGGAGCCTCTGGTTGATATTGACACTATCAGCATTCGCTTAGACACCATACAAGAACTGCTGCAGAATGAGGAGCTCTTCTTTGGCCTCAAGAATGGTCAGGAGCAAGTACTTAATTAACTTTGAGTATTCTATACACAGACAATGCATGTATAAAAGAGTATTTACATATTTTTTTTAATACTTCTCCAAGTAATAGGTCATTTCCTTGACATTGACCAGCTGCTGTCTGTTCTTATTCAAATCCCAAAGCAGGAAACGGTATAAGTATTCATGATTTCATGACAGTAGAATGTTCTGACAAAGTAAATGCATGTGTTTTAAAAGTGCTCACATGTGAGACAATGCTTTGCCTTTCTATCTTTGTGAACCTTTTATTTCTTTGACTTTCCTCCAATAGGTTCAAGCTGCTGAAGCTAAGATTTCACATGTCATTCAGCTGAAACATACACTTGATCTGGTGCCACGTTTAAGGGTAGATTGAAAAAAAAAAAATCTTCACTCTGTTTTATAGCCATGGATAGAATCAGTTTTGTCTCGCTGCTCAAATGTCAAATTGCTCACGGTTTTAAAATGGTAATTAATTTTATTGCTATTTTTCATAAACAGATGGTGTTGAAGAACTGCAACACAGCTCTGCTAAAAGCATACAGCATGTCCCTGGAAGACAACAGGTTCCTATTATATTATAATCTAATGCACTAGTCTAATTTGTGGAATTAAATGTACTATTTTGCTATTGCTTCTAAATGTGTTTGCATCTAGATTTGATATGATACTAGAGCAGATCAAAACAGTGATTAATGACGACACAACCTACCTGAAGGGGAGCCTTAACATGCGGACCCAGAAGTGTTACGCTGTGCGCCCTAACATCAATGAGTTCCTTGACATTGCCCGTAGGGCTTACACTGAGATAGTGGATGACATCGCAGGTATTTGTATTTCTTTTAATGTTAATATCGTCACTTGTTTGATTCTTCACACTACAAGCCCTGTTAAATTCCCAACACAGGGCTAGTAAACCAGATGGGGGAAAAATATGGTTTGCCAATGCGTACCAGCTTCAGCACCGCTCGAGGTTTCTTTATCCAAATGAAGCTTGAGGGAGTGTTCTTGGCTGATGGGAAACTCCCACCTGAGTTCATCAAGGTATAGCCTTCTGCAGACATAGATGGATTAAAAAAATAAATCAATAATTTATAATGGCAAATGTAATATCTTATATATAACAGGGTATGAAAATATAAGAGCTTTTAATGAGAGTTTTAATGAAATGTTTTAAGTTCAGTGTGTTTTAATAGATTGAAATTGCTCTCACAGGGACACTTAAGGTTGAATTATTACATCAACCTTAAAGGTCAGTTTCAATATCTGCTCCCTCAGGTGACAAAGCACAAGAACAACTATGGTTTTACTACTGTAGACTTGATGAAGATGAATGACCGCTGTGATGAGGCCCTGAAGGAGATCTTTCATATGTCTTATGTGTAAGGAGACCTTATGTTTTAAAAACATACCAAATAATTTATTGCAGGAATTGAATTACTCTTTGTTGAAAAAGCCATATTTTTATGAAGGGGCACAAATGATTAGAAAATGTTTCGGGTAACAAGTTATTGGATATTTGTTTTTAATTAATCCAAGGATGTCATGTCAAATTGTTTTTGTAATATTTTCCCTCTACAGATGATGTCAGTTATACAACATTGGTCCTTAAAATGTAGCACTCATGTAAAGTTAGTCAGTGTCCTAGGTCAAGGTGCTGGTTTAGATCTACAGATGGTGTTGCTCAGTAGCAGGTCAATGTTCCTATGAGCTAGAGTCAAATGCAGAGCTGGAGTCAAATTCAGACCTCCTATTTACCATGTTCTTATTTGCAGTAAAGTGAGCAAAGGTCTAGTCATTGTAAGAGATATGTCTTTTTTCTTTACTGTAATTAAAATCAATGACTGACTACAAACATATTTGGCACTTAAAAATCATAATAAATAACATAATATTAATGAGCAAATGTAATTTGTAGACTGTTCACTGCCAGTTTGTGTGGTCTGTTTTATATTTGTCCACTAGAGGGTGCTGTTTGTCAAATATCATTCTCCCAGTACTTTTGTAGTGTGTAACTTGTCTCCATACAGGGTGATATGCCAACTGCTAAGCACTGTCCACGGGCACATCCACTGCCTTTACAAGCTGTCTGATGCTGTATCAATGCTTGACATGTTACTGTCACTTGCAAATGCATGCACCTTCTCCGACTATGGTGAGTTTCAATCACTGTTGTTTTAAATCCAAAAGTCAGTCCTACTCTCAGATTCACCTTTAAATATCTGAGGTGTTGTCTGACAAGGGAATGCTGCAACACATACAGCAACACCCAGACAAATTCACACATGACAGTCAGAATCCGCTCCATTGGTTTGGCAGCTCTGCTTGCCTCAGTTCTTTTTGTGTGGGTTGTGGGCAGCAATAACTCAATCAGCCACGTGGGTAGTGAGCACTGGCTCTCAGCTGTCTGAAAGCGTCTCTATATAGACACGTGCTGACTGCCTGCCCCCTTCTATCCCAGCCAGCTCGTACTCAGATTACCCTTGTTACATAAGTGTGCACTGGTGCACTGTATTTACCAAGACAAATCTCCCCACCAGAGGAGCTAGCTGGCTGTGACAACTACACACACCTCTCTCAGAAAGCTGTTTTTATTTTGCTACAAGTAGTACATAGTCCTGATGACTGCCTGTTCATAATATTGTAACAAATGAACAAAAAACTACCTCTTAGAAAATATTGGAGTAGAATCATTCTAGGTTGTAGTCTAATAATTAAAGGTTTTGTTTTTTTAAAAATCATTGTTGCTTATTTGTTGCTGTGTCTGCCAGTGCGTCCAGAGTTCACAGACACACTCGCCATTAAGCAGGGTCGTCACCCCATTCTGGAGCGGATTGCTGGACAACAGCCGGTGGCAAACAATAGCTACATCTCAGAGGGCAGCAACTTTGTCATAATCACTGGACCCAACATGAGCGGCAAATCCACTTACCTTAAACAGGTGGCGCTGTGTCAGATCATGGCTCAGATAGGTCAGCAGCAGGTCTTTCAGATCCCAGGAAATTAAAGTGCGTGGTTCTATGCATTTATCCAGTATGGTTTCTGAGTAAAACTTATGCATTATTATTGCAGGCTCTTTTGTACCTGCTGAGTATGCCTCTTTTCGTGTTGCTGATCAGATTTTCACCAGAATTGGTGTTGATGATGACTTTGAAACTAACTCCTCCACCTTTATGTTGGAAATGAAGGAGGTATGCTTTGTGCCACAGTGCCTGACTTAATCAGATGTATCACTGAAAAAGTATAATCTTTAACTCATTTCTTTTCCTTTTCTAAAGATTTCTTACATAATCCACAATGTGAGTGACAGGTCCCTCATCATTATAGACGAGTTGGGACGTGGGACCAGTGCTGAAGAAGGAATCGGCATCTGTCACTCAGTGTGTGAGTTCATCCTTAGCCTGAAGGTAGAGTATGCACAAATAGCTCTGCACTGCCACTCCTCTGTAATGAAAACAGGATAAATGAGATTCCTGCAGTAAGCCTACGATAATATTTCGTTTGTTATCATTTTTGGTACACTTCTCAGGTCAACAGCAAAGTTTTAAAATGAATACTCAGGGTTTTAATGCTTTGTGTGCTGGTCTGCTGTTTGTAGGCATTCACTCTGTTTGCCACACACTTCCTTGAGCTGTGCCAACTGGAGTCCCTTTATCCCAATGTGGAGAACCAACACATGGAGGTTCAACATACACGCAGTGGTGACACCGGTGCTGAAAATGTGGTGTATACTTACTTGCTGAGCAGAGGATGCTCTGAAGAGAAACACTATGGTACAAAGTTGGTGAAAACTAAGTAACATCCTGTTGAAGTTAGTCCTGAAAATAGTTTCTGTTTTCTCTTTTAGGTCTCAGGGCAGCAGAAATGACTGCACTTCCTTCAACCATTGTGCAGGAGGCAAAGACGTTTGCTTCAAATATCAGTCAGCAGCTCTTGGTATGGTTCATGATCATATTCTATATTTCTTTGCCATGTCAAAAGCCTTAAGGTCAATTTTCCTTTTATGTACTGGCTTGTGCATCCAATATTTTTCACATACCTTATATTTACAAATGGTATTTGACTAGTTCTAGTTCAACATTGGGCTATTCCCAGAATAATCATTTACCTAAGGGTGGTGCTGTATAAATACCTAAGGTGTGTTCTATTGTCCAAGGCTAAACATCTCAGTGATCCGGAAACGCTGGTTCAGAGAGCTGTCTACCACCTCGCCACCCGCCTCTTGCAGACTGCCAGAAACTCCAGACTTGATCCTGACAGTCTTCGTATGTATCTGAAGGGCCTGAAGAAGCAGTATGAGGCAGAACTGCAGGCCGCAGAGCGGCTAGTGTCTATGGACTTGGAGGAGGAATGACTGACTCAGCCTAGTAATAGGGAGGGGCACTGAGGCACTTTGATAAATGAAAGCTTTGTGTCTTGTAATTGCTGTTGGCCAAATGTATATGATGTGACTTACATGAAATGTTCTGTTTTGAAATGTAGTTGTGGGTAATTTTTCCATGTATACATCTAAAACTTCTGCAATATAGCATGTTCATTTTTAGGAACGAATGCTTAATATATAAATAAAATATAGGACATCCAAAGAGAAGTACTTTTATGATATCCAGAAGAAAAATAATAGTTACGGTAAACTCAAAAAGTACCAATTGAAAAGACCATCGAAATGTTAAAGTGGTTTATTTTCACTTTATGTAGATTCATTATAGACTTTAGGGAAGTATAATGACCACTCCCCTCTTTGCTTATGGAAGCAGTGCGGTTTGTAAATAAGATATGTCTCGCAAAGGCGGAGCTATGTTGTTGATACTGCATTGTATGGTAACACTTTCCCCCGGTGCGTCCTGATTCACAAAACATGCGTCCACCCGCAGCAAGCTTATGACCCGCCCCCGCGAACCAGAAACAGCAGAGTGTCTGACGGATAGCGCAGAAGAAAGGCAGGCTGGAGCTGCCCTGGGAAGTCAGGAGTCTGCCAGAGTCAACGCAGAACAACGCCATTTCTCCACCATAGGGAACAGCAAACTGAAGCTACAGGTACGCTGCGAGTTGCTGTTTTCGCAGAAATGATGTCTATTCCCTGCCAAATAAACGCTCATCCCGGTCTTAGCGCTGCTAAGCTCTTTACCCAGGCCTGGGAACGGCCCTCAGGACTTCAACGGAAGAATGAAGCAGCAGACCGGGTCAGAGATTTCAGGAGAGAGGGAGGCTGGGTCACCATGTAGACGAGGCCCATGGGGGCATATGTCCACGCCTCCAGATGGAATTAATGTGAAGGAAATACTAACTTTTATATTCCGAGTATATTCCTTGGTCAGTTTTGTTGCTGAAGACTTCCCACGTACTAATAATTGGATTGGCCGGCTAACGTTAGTATCTGGTTCACGTTACATGGCTATGTTAGCTAGCTCATTCATAGTGCTGAGCTTCAGTCACTCTCTGAGACGAACTTGAATGGTGACGAGCCTTTTTACCGATTTAAGTACTTTTGTAACCAAACATACCAGTATGTAGAGTACATATCATACCTAGTTTGTTAAACAATTTCCTGTTAGTCATTTTAGAGAGCATGTCGTCATGTGTTCCCTTCTTTCGCTTTCATGCTTGATTTGCTTGAAACGTGGGACTCAAGAGCTAACTGAGCTAACTTGGCTAAAGAGTGTAAAGTATGCAGTATCTGTAATACGAATGTTTTCATATAACTAGGTAGTTCTGCCTTTATGTGTCTGGACGAGGCCAGTAATTAGACGTGACCGAGCATGCTGGGACATTTAGTACTCAGCCTCCGTGAACTGCCCTTTTCAACGGTCAGATGGGCTGCTATTCATATTCCTATGTCTTATAACATGCAGTTAAGATGTTATCTCTGTTTATTATTTGTACTTGATTTGCTGTGGTGTGGTTAATGCCTAGTACTAAGGTGAATTAAAGTAAATAATTTCATGTAAAGTTTCTTCCCGAAGTCCCATAAGTGTTCGTTCACTCTCATATAGGTATTCTAAGATTTGCCAAAGTGACCAGATGAACCGGCTATTTTTTTGTTGACATCTTATTCATCATGTTTTCTTTAGGTGCGTCTATAGATAAGCTCTCACAATAGCTGTCTCCATTTTAGTGAATTCACTGCTGAATGTTGTCATGTTTCCTTGTTTTACCTTGACCTTTACGAATGACTCACCTGTTTGTTAATGTTTCCCTCAAGACTTGCAGAGAAAACTGTGTACTTTGCAACCTGATGCTTTTATTACCAGATTACTGATAATTGATCATTTTGCTCACATATTAACTATCATGTAGAGTCACTTTCTGATTGTCCTACCCATCCAATTTCAATTACATATTTCAAATTATTTTTTACAGTTTGTATTATGCTGAAGATGTCTTGGCATAAAAAGAATAATCTTAATGTTATTCTCAGACAAAAAAAGCAGTGGTATGTTAATATTTAATTTTAAGGCTCTGTGTGAGTCAGTGACAGTTTTCTGTCATTGCCTGTCCTCTTGTGAGCTCCTGTGTAGTGAAGTTGATGCCACCTCAGTGATACTGAGTGTTGCATGGTTTTAAAGCATTATGTGCACTGATTTTCTAGGCGTGATAGTTTCAGGAGTTCCCTCTGTATCCACGCCTGCCAATTCAGGAGGCCTGGCCAGCCAAGTGGCTAGATTCCGGGGAGCCAACAGCCCGAGAGGGCTTTGTCCTCCAGGCTCATTTTGATGCTGGGACAAGTCTCTGTCTGCATAAGGAAATTCATGCACCTTACACAGCATTAGAGTAAAAAAGCAAGCAGGCAGGCTTCAAATGTACACCACTTAGTCCACCCATACTTCATATGCCAACAAGCAGCTGTGCATCTAGATTATTTCACAGCACTAGTTGGCCTGTCCCTGGAGTTTCCTGGAACATACAATGTATGTGACCTAAAAAACTAGAAACATAAAGTTGGTGATCTTGTAACACATTTCAGTTATGGTGTGTATAGACTATACATTACCTCTTCTTTAAGCTTTATATCGCAGTGTTCCAGGACAAAAGCTTTTTTGGTCTTCACATACTGCTTATTTCCCCTGTTTAGTTTCTGTATTGATGTGGGTTGAATAATATGTATGCCCTATTTATTATTGAGTTAACACTAAAAGACAGTCTCAGGGTGGGGAGCTGCTTGAATTAAGGGGCATTTCTTCAGTCCTATGTGTTGTTGTGGTATTGGTTTCTGACTGTTGACTTTGCACTGGGCACTTTAAACAGTATTTTCTTAGGTCACAATTAACATTGTTATGAGTTTATTCCCAAGTGGTGGAATACAGGCTTTTTGGCACAGATGCCAGAGGCGTCTCAGTTGGCCCAGTTGACTCACAAATTTATTGTCAAATGCATTTGTCAGTGTTACAGTTCTTCAAAAATGTTATATAATGAAAACTGATTTAAAAAAATATTTCTGAAATGTTATGTAATATGGCCCTTCTTTTAGGCTGGTACATTAGTGTGTGTTGTGAAGGATGTTCTTGGAGTTTCTGAAGAGGGAATGAAACAGTGTCAACATTACACCAAAGACCTAAGCCTGTCAGTCATCAGGAACTTCTACACTGGAAGGTTATTCTTAAATGTATTATCATGGGTAATCTGCTTAATCCAAATTACTAAAGAGGCCTGGTCTACAACAGTGACTCCTATGTTATGTTGATACCACAGATCTTGTGTGATGGGATGGGATTGTGCAGCACTACAGGTCGCTCTTGCTGTCACTCAGTAATGTTGGCAGGACAATGGTGCTATCAGCATCTGGAGTTTGACTGGATTCCTTAGCTACTTTGTGCAAAGCATGAAAAACAATGTACAGCCTTATTAAACTGAGCTGCACCTCAGGTGAAGTAATATTATAACAAGACTGTAGCACTATCTTGCTATCAATTGTGCCATCAAAGTTGTAATCCTCTTGATTATATACAAAGAAATTTGCGTACCATGAAGGAGATCAGTAAACAGGGTTTATATGGGTGCTTGAAGTAACACTGTGATGTGCTTTATTACTATTTTTTTTATTATTATTATTTTTTTTTAATATTCACTCTGCCAGGTTAGATGACAAACCAAAGCTACTTACAGAGGGGTGACACATTTTGAAAAATAAAACTTAATGTCAAAAAATAAAATTGCCAGGTGCTCTCGGGTCAACTCCAGATACATTTTTTGGTGCCAGTGTGCCTGAAGAACGCCAAGTGGCTTCCTTTTTCTGGATAAAACTTTATGTTCTCCTTTAATTTCTAAACCTTTTGCTATTATGAAACCTTATTTCAATGTTTATAAGCATAATACAATGTACATCATTGTGATAATAAATGGAAAAAAAATAATTGTGAGACAATGTGTTCCTATAGATGTGTATTTTACCCCTGTGATAAGTTGCTGTGCTAGAAAATGTTTTAAATGACCCTTAAAAGTACTTGAATTTGACGTTTAAAAATGTGTGTGAACCCTGGGTAAAGATAGAAATAAGAACAAAATAATGAGTGAAAAAATACTTTCTCTCCATTCTTCACCTACTTCAACAGAACTTGAGTAAATCACATATTTTTGACAGAACTGCTTGGCTCATTCTGCTGTACTAAATATTTTTGCATTGTGGAATCTTTATTTAATCATGAACTGATTGCAACACATCTTTACTTTTGTTGCTAAATCTGTCTGCTTCATCTACCTGGCCATCATGCAGGCATTTTGTCATTACCATTTAAAGCTAAGAAAGGAAAAAAACACTGAAGTTTAGTAAGCTGTAATTATTGGCTGTAAGAAGATAAATGGCTTTCTGTGTTCATTCCACCATATGTCATAGATTTGATATCATATCTAAAACTCCAAGATAACCTGTTTGGGGAAACAAATTAGACAACAAAGCATGTAACCAATAGTAGACGTGCATGCACACATATTTCATAAGTGATAAAGTCACACAATCTTTGGACTATTTAAACTTGGCCCTGCAGTGGAAGGAACCACACTTTTCTCTTACATCAGAACAGGTGGGCCCTAAACTGCAACTGCAGTAGACCTCGTAGGGTGACGCTTTAAGCACATGTTGGTGTATTTTTGCCTCTTGCAAATCCATCCAGTTATGAGTTAAGAGTATCGCCATGTCATCCTCATGAAGACTGACAGAGGCAAGTGAGGCAGTGAGCCATCTCTTCCCATCGGTCCTGTCTCATGTTCCTGACCTATATTGTCCTCTGGTGGCCTTTATTCTCCACCAATAACTCTTTGTATGTAGTGGTATCCCATTCGCTTTGAACATACAGATGGAGGAAAGAGGATGTTAAGTGGTGTAGCTGTGGTAGTGTGCTCTAATTGGATCATATCACTAAGAGAGGGCAGGGTGTGAGTGAGAATCCTCTCACCCTCACAGCTCTATTGATGTACTGACACCTTTTCCCCCTATAACTCATACTTGAACCAGTTCTCAGACCGCAGGCTTCCTCTTGTAGCTGGTAGCTGTGGTTGACCTGCAAATGAATATTTTTTTCAGAGGAGCCCGGGAAACCACAGGACCACTGGATGGATAGGTGTATGTGAGCTGTTAAGTTCATGGATCCCAGGAAATTAATATGTTTTGCCTGTTGCCATCTGTAAAAGCTCTTAAGAATGTTGATAGTTTTTTGATTTAAGATTATGACACTTGTAGTTCTTTACAAATATAATATTTTCTGTAATTCATGCTTTGCCTATGCTTTGATCAGATCCCCAATTCTACAGTCACTACTTCTCAGAATGATTGAACATTGAAGTTAACTGTCAATACTGTGCACTAGCCAGGACTTTGCATGTTTTTGTATATCACTTTATCCCAGTCAAATAATTTGTATGCAAAGAAATATGTAATTTATGCCATTTACATTTCCCTCTTTGGTGATTTAACCAATACCCCATTTTGTTGTGTCTCTTCTCATCCTCTTGCAGAATGGCGGTGGATATCTATGACTCTCAGTACCTGCTCATCCTCGCCCCTTCCTTGGTCATCGCCCTCATGTTCCTCTTCTTCTGGCTCTTTATGAAGGAAACCTCCTACGATGAAGTGCTGGCCAGACAGAAACGTGACCTCAAACTACCCCCTTCCAAGCCAGACACTCGTAAGAAGACCGAAAAGAAGAAGAGCAAGAAGAAAGAAAGTGCCAGTGTAGGTGGTGGAGGAGGTGGAGGAGAGTCAGAAGAGGATCTACGTGACTTTGATGTGGCTGATGGTGCCAACAGCTCTTCTCTAGAGATGGACGAGGAACCCGCACCAGTGTCAACTCCAGCCCCTGCTCCACCCACTCCTACTCCTTATGTGCCTGCTTCAGTGTCATCTGAGGCTCCAGCTGGTTTGAGAGAGAGAAAGAAGAAGGAGAAAAAGGCTGCTAAGGCAGCAGCAGCCGCTGCCGCTGCAGCTGCAGCGGCAGCTACTGCTCCTACAACTCTGGCTCCTGAAGAGCCAGAAGTAAATGGGTCTAAAGCAGTGAACCGCAAGGCAGAGCCACCTCTGGCCGTGACCAAACAGTCAAACCCTCCCTCACCCCAACTTGAGATTCAGATCCAGGTGCAAGCCCAGGCTGCTGCTCCCGTTCAGGCCCAGACACCTCCTCAGATCTCTGGGAAGAAGAAAGAAAAGAAGAAACAAAAATCAGAGCCCGGTGAGTTGTCAACAGTCAAGTGAGTTTTATTTTAGAAAAATTGGAATAGGTAAATGTGTCTTTGACAAATGACTTGAATTTACAACTGCAGTTGCAACAGGTAAGAACAGTATAACTATGGTAGCCATAATCTCCAAGTTAAAAGCTTAGCCCCAAAATAAGTTATCAAAATGTTATTAAGGTTGCAGTATGGCACCTTGTCATGACCAAAAAATGTCGCCACACACCACTGTAAACAAAACACTATGGTGTTTCTTGTAATGTTCAAAACTACACTATCTTTCTGTAGACATAAGGGAATGTACTTTGTTGGCACAAACTTGGTAGAGATGATTTTTATAATTTTTCAGTATGAATGCGTGTGAAATAGTGTGAATATTTTCTTTTGTGGAATATCATTCATCCCTACCAAAAGCTCATGATTAATAACCACTTACTATCCCATACTAGCGGAGGATCAGCAGCCAGAGGCTAAAGTGGAGCAGGCCCCAGCTCCAGTCAAGAAAGAGGCTCCCATTGTGTCTGAAACCAAAGTTCTTGATGGTGCACCTCCTAGTGCCCCCAGTGGCAAGAAGAAGAACCATGCCAAGAAGCAAAAGACTGAGCCTGGTATATACTTAAATGATATCTTTTTAAAATTGTAATATCAGGACAAAGCCTGGACTTGCCAACTGATTTTTTTATTTTTTTTCTAAAACCCAGCAGATGAATCCTTGGCTGACTCTCCAACATCTGCCAACCACCAAACAGCCCATAATGATGATGCGCCATCCAAAGGCACTGGCAAGAAACAGAAAAATGAGACAGACAAAGGTATGAGGAAAAAACACATGTGAAATCCTCTTTTGCACTTTTTGCTATCTAGCCTTATAATAACCCACTTATTTTATCCTCTATCTTATGTGTTTGAACAGAGAACACAGAGGTGAAGCTGAAGGAGCTCCTGTCTGGTCTGTCGAGCCTGGCTCTGTCGGAAGCAGAGGTTGTCAGTGTGATGTCTCTTCTTAGAGAGAAGAGCCCTAATGCTTTGGATGCCTGGCACAAGGTAAGGAATGACTTGATTAAAATTAAATGAGGTGTGGAGACGTCTTCTCTAGTGGAGGGCCTAGTGTTTGCAGTTATTAAATATGGCTGCTTTTTACACTGTGTGTCTTACAGCAGTCTGCAGCCAAGCCTGACCCAGCCACTCAGGAACGAGAGCGACTCCTTACAACACTTCAGGAGGAGGCTTCCATTGCCAAGGACAAAGTCAAACAGCTCAGCCAGGTCTTGATTTTGGTCTTTGATAGATTTATGGGCCTGCATCTCTTCATTTTCCCTTTTCTTCCAATGACGTACTTCATTTGCACTCTTACGTTTGTGCTTTAGGAGCTTCAGGTTGAGAAGCAAAAATCAGGCCGTGTGGAAGCCATGATGAGGGAGCAACGTGCTGCCATGGAGAAAGAACTGGGGAGTATGCAGGCCAAGGCACAGGGCAGTTACCAGGAGCTCCAGACCATGCAGATAAAGGTAAGGGGTTTACTGATTTGTAGTTGTTGCCAAAATAGGAAACTAAAGACAACACTGTATGTTATCTAGAATTTGAAACTTGTAAAGAACTCAATTTTAATTCCTAGTGATTTTGACAGAATTTCGATATTGTCTGTTTGGAATGTGTAGTTCCAACAGGTGAGGGAGCAGTTGGAAAGCCAGATCACCCGACTGCAGCAGGAGAATGGCATCCTGAGGGATGCAGTCAGCTCTGCCACCAACCAGATGGAAAGCAAGTGAGTGTTTGATAAAGCTCTTCTGGTCACACTCTCTGTAGCTTCATAAATGTTTAAGCTCATTGAGACATCCAAATCAGTTTCAACTCATCCTTTTTGGACTTTACGTCAGATGCACTCACTATTTTAACTCCAAGTTTCTTTGGTTTCACTGGTGACAGCCAGGCACAGAGACAGGTTTTCTGTCTCTCCATTCTCATAAACACACTTTAACAGAAGTGTATTTGCAAAAGTTCTTCAAATTTTGCACAAATGTTCAGACTTGATGATGACCTTTTTTGTTTGTTTTTGGTTGTCAAAGGTCAGAATCTGAGAGACCTCGCAAAACTTTTTTTTAACTGTAACTTAAAAATTTGTATGCTCAATACAACAACTTTCCACACAAATGACTCAATGGCATTTGTATATATATGAGTTGAAAAACCATTTTCACTCATAGTGACGCTATAAATATTCTGTGAAACCCCTTTTTTGCTATTATTTAATGTACTACGCCAGTATAAATAGTCCCTCAGTGAAGACCGCTCACTGGTAATTGTTTACTTGTACAAGGCATCTTCTATTTTGCCCCAAAATTATTGAATACATTTTTGTCCTATTTCTTCAGATTCTTCACTCTACATATTATGAATCTGGACAGACATGGAATTCTTGCTCTGCTTTTATTTTTCATATGAAAGCTGGCATCTTCTCAATGTGAAAAACCTATGCAGACTATTTGTGGATTCCTGTAAAATACTTTCACAGTTATGCTCCAAGTATTTTCCCATCACTGATTTGTGTTTGCATATTTATGTGTGCGTTGCTTGACAGGAATTCAGCGGAGCTAAATAAGCTGCGTTCTGAGTATGCCGGTCTGATGAAAGAGCTGGCAGACAACAACAGCAAGCTGCAGCAGGAGGAGCACCAGAGGAAGTCACTGGAGGTCAGCTACAAGCAGAACGTGTCCCAGCTGGAGGTACGCTAATCCAGATGCACATTGTGTTGATTTAGCCTATGCTTCAGTTTCCCCAGCCGAGACAAAAATGAACTACGCGGTACAAAACCTAGGCATGCCGCACAGCTTCAGATGTGCTGAGCGGGTGTGTTAGCTTTACCCTGGAAATGGGAGGAGGTCATTATGGAAGTCCCAGGGAGGGGTGTGGGAAACAGAACCCAGGTTGGGAGGACCATGTTGGCTTTGGAAGCTGGAATGTTTGAGGCTTTGTGCTATGTATAAACAATACTTTCCTGCTAGACACCCAGATCAGCTTTTCCTGTCTTTTCATTTATACAATCAAAGGTAGAAATCTTAAGTTGCTGGCTTGACACAGACGAGTCTCAGCAGAGACTCACCAATTTAAAAGCTTTTCACATTAAAACAATGTGCCCTGTGTTGAATAACTAACTGAAAAAAATCAGAGTCTTAAAGTCATACTATCATTTATACTGCTCATCGATTTATACTGACACCCAGAAATTTGCTATTGAATTCTTATGGCTTTAACAGGTTATATGAACACAAGCGAAGTGCTTCCAACAGCATCAACCACATTACATTACCAGTCAAGGCAACAAAGCTTAAAAGGATTTTTTTCTTTAGTTCAGTGTATGTCATTTTTACCAAGGTGTGTATATCTGTCCATCTTCAGGCTCAGCTTCAAGATGCTAAGCGGCGCTGGGAAGAGTTACAGAATTTCCTCCACAATGTCAATGCTGAGAGAGAGAAACTGCAGGCTTCAAAACAAGGTGATAAAACATCACACTGAAATATAGATTTTAAATAGTTGTTTCCACCACAGTACAGTAAGGGTTCAGGTGTTTTTCTGAATACATATCTATGTGGATGCAGAGCTCCACAGCCAGCTGCTAGCAGTGGAGACAGAGATGAACAACAAGAGCAAGGAGATCCAAACCCTTCATAGCAGCCTGACTGAGGCGATTGTCTCCAAAGAGAGGCTGGAACAGAGAGTAATGGAGCTGCTGGAGGCATCGCAGCACAGCATGTCTGATGACTCACTGCAGGCCCGTGCTCAGGTGAGGGATCATGTCATCTTTACAGTTGTACTATAGATATTGGATTGATTTATGACAAAAACCTTTTGACCTGTTGTAGAAAAGACATTCTATTGTTAGTGGCAGCCTCTCCATAGACACAATAAAGCAGACTGTTCTGAGCATGTGTAGTGAGGTTTTTTTTTCTGTTGGTAAAACAAAAACAGTGGTAGTTATTAGTTGTGTTGTAACTTGTGATTGCTAGACCAGTAAAGAAACACCACTGTTGCAGGCATACGTTAGTTATTACAGTAATAATAGGCTTACATCTTAATCGTATCACTTTATTAACTATTTTTTATGGAAATTTGTAGAGTTTTTAAAAAGCTGAACTTTAGGTGTTCAAGAGAATCTTGGTTTGAATGATCTAAAATGTCTTTTGCATGTGGATGAGAGGCATTTGTGGTCTGTTAAGGCCCTGATGCAGAAAATCATAAGTAACAAAGCATAGTATTATTTTTGCTTTAAATGCCATCTCTGATCCCTAGTGTGGAGAAGGCCTTGAAATGAATTTCAATGCTGGAAGGTGTTGATTCAGATAAAGATGCAGAGTTTATCCGATAAGTGGAACATATCATTATTCTAGCCTTTTCTCTCAAACAGTCTTCTTCTTTTTTTCTTTTCTTTTTTTTTTTTCTTTCTTTACAGGAACTTATGAATGAAAACAAAGGCCTTCAGGTCCAGAATGAGACACTGCAGGCCCAGAATGAGAGCATGCATGCCCAGATCTCTTCCCAGGTATATGGGTCAAACTCACTTACACATTTAGTTTGTATAGAACGCTTGTCGGCATAGGTGTGTGCGTATGTAGGCTAATGAGATTTCTGTTTCTCATTTAGGTCTCTCATGTTTCCCACATTGAGGAGTTGCAGAAGCTGTAAGAAACTGTTTTTCCTTTTTCAGTTCCGTTGTATTTTAAGTGATGTTTGCTGTTGAGCCATTTTTCATGCTCTCTCCCAACTTTTCCCCCAATGTGCTCAGGCTAGCTGAAAAAGAGCTTCAGAGAAAGAGTCTGGAAGACTCTCTAAATGCAGAGAGGAGCAGTGGAGCCAGTAGAGAAACAAACATGCAGGTATAGTCAAAAGAAAGCTTCATTTTTACTAACTGCTTAATTTATAGTAACATTGCACCACTTCATTAGTCAGCAGGAGTTTGTGGAATATGTTGGATCTCTCTCACTGTGTTAACATGATGTACTGCATGAACATGTACATTGACGCTGAGAGAAATATGGCACGCTGTTGCACGTTTAGGCATATTGTGTGTTTGAATGATAACAAATGACTACGTTTATGATTTACCAGTTATGGTTCTGAGTCAGTCATATCCTGTTGTCAGCACCAAACCTTTTCTGTTCATTCTCCTGCAGGCCTTGCATAATGACAACATGTCACTGAAGGCAGAGATCCAGAATCTGCAGGCACAGATTTCTGAACTGGTTAGTTTACTTCCTTGGCTGATATTCCCAAAATAAAAGTAAAAAAATGCTGTTCTGTTTGACACACCTTTTCTTTTTACCTCCTCATGAAGACTGCCTCACAGCTGGCTTTGGACCAGATTCAGAAGAGGTGTGTATGACATAAAGCTACCTGGGGTTACGTCATCTATTTACACTCATATTCTTATGGGGTTGAGTGATAAGCCATCAATGAATAACCCTGTTAAAATATTGTTTCCTATCCAGTGTCCAGGAGAGGGAGGAGAACATTAAAACAGTAGAGGGCTTACTGGAGAAGGGACTGATTGAAGTGGCCAACAAGGAAGAAGAGCTCAAGGTGTCCGTTTTCTGTGGTTTACAAAGGGACAAGCGAGAAGAAAAAAACTGAGCATGCTATGTGACACACAAACAGGCATCTGTGTGCCCAAATGACTCTGCATTTTGCAACTTGCTTCCAATAACAATCCATAATGGGCACTATGTCCTAAAATATTTTTCTTCCCTGATGCAGGCTGCAAGGGAAGAGAGTGAAACACTAAAACAAGAATTAGAGACTCTTAAGAGAAGGACAGAAGAACAGGTGAGCTGGTTTAAAAGTTGAATTAATTATTAATATTTTTTTTGTTATGCAACACACTATTAATTTTCTTTCCACTTTAACCACAGGCCTCATCAGGATCGATAGCAGAAGACCTACAGAACAAGTAAGAGCCTTCAGTAAGAATAGTCATGTGATAACATATTTTTTTGAAGTAGCAGATGCAAGTCATAATTGGAGAAAGACGACTACTACTACTTTGTTTGAAAGCACATAAGGTTAATTTCCAGATGCAATAAGCATTGTATTTATTTCAGTTGAAAAGCATGAATTCTTATTTTTCAGACAGTTTTTAATCAGGTGTGTTTGACATCATAGGATCCAAGAGAGGGATGTGAAATTGAAATCACTGGAGGAGAGTCTGCAGGCAGCACAAGAGAGTACCTCTGCCAAAGAGAAGACAGTTGAGGTATGGGGTTGAATGGTATAACTTGTCATTCCTTCCATGTAATGTAATCTCATATTTGAAGTCTTGTACTGCCATTGTGTGAGCGCTCTCTGAATCCATTTGTATCATGCAGGCTCTGGAGCAGCAGTTGGCTGCCCTGCAGGCAGAGATAGAGCAGCTGAGACAGAAGGAGACGCCAGAGGAGTTGACCAGTTCTGGTACCCAGCTCCAAGAGCTACAGACTCAGTAGGTCACGCTCGCATATTACTGCACATGCTCCCAGCAAAGTACATACAAATCAGACTAATGATGGCACATTGGACCCAAAGGTTGGTAGCAAAGGACCAGGAGATCCAGACACTTCAGGCTGAATTGGAGACAAGGACAAAGGAGTTTAGTGAGAGGGTGGAACAACAACAACAGCAGGTGAGGAAAGTCTCACACAAAAGTTACAATACAACTATGTAAGTGTGGCAAAGGTTTTGTTCCCATTCATTCATAGTTTTAATGGAGCTTTTTTCCTTGTCAAATAGCAAACCCACACTGCAGTGCCAAGCCCAGAGCTTCTTACAGCGTGAGTGGTCTTCATGCCAACTTGTGACATTTGTGCATATTCAGTTTTATTCATTGCACAATTGAGTACATTATGGTGTATGATAATGAGTGTTTCTGTTGTGATCTCAGGTTGTCTGAAAAGGAAAGGCAGATATCAGATCTGGAGCATGAACTGGCTGAGTTGAGAGACTCCCTGGAGCTTCACAGGAAGAAGAACAACGTAGGTTCTCTACTGCATTGGCATGACCTATTATGATACAACCAGCTGCACTGGTATACGCAAGACATCACCCTGTCCCCCTTTTTGTGTGGTACCCTAAAACGCTCCCTCACAATGGATTTTGCACACTGCATACGTCCATACCACTGACTGTCCACTGCCACTTAGTCCCACTTGTTGTCTTGCTTTGTTTCTTAGTGTGAATTTTTTTTTTTTTTTTTTTTACCAAAAATAGAGCTTTTGTTAGCTAAGGTTGTGTCCACAACATGATTATACACATCTGTACAGATGTCTGTTTTGATTTGGACTGCATAAGCCAAGTGTTGCATAACAGGGCTTCGAGCCTACTCTTGTTATGCTCCCTGTTGGCTATGACTGCTTCAGCAAGCTTGTCTGTGCTTGTGGGTGATTCAGAGCATTAGAAACTCTAACCTTTTTTATTTTTGAGAGGAACATTTGTTCTGAAAAGCATATTTATGTATTTTGTACATAATGTTTCTAAAAAATAATTATCCCAGTCTGACAAGACAGTACCTACGAAACATTGTTACTATACTTATCTTGCATACTCTGCATGCTGCTTTTATCCATAGTATATAAAACTGGGACTCTGGAGGCTACTTGTTTCTGCTCATTTTTAGTGGTTGGAGCATGGGTGAAAAGCAGAGTGTAGTTACAAATGAGGAATGCGTTCAGGTTTCTGTCACTCTACCAGTCTGTATTTGAGGGTCACTGAATGCACTTTCCCTGAGGCTCAACTGAAAGTAGTATCTCTCTGGAACTGACCAAAACAGGAGCTTCGGGAGAAAAACTGGAGTGCAATGGAAGCTCTGTCAGCCACCGAGTCCATGCTTCAAGGGAAACTCAGCAAAACTGTCAAGGTTCGACACCCCCACCTCAATCTGCTTCACTCTAGTTCCAATCTGATGCATTCCCCCAGAATGCTGTTTTTGTCATAATTGACCCAATGAGATTTTTTTTCCACCATCATCCATAACAAGCTGCATACTCATTTATCCCACTCTTCCCCCTCCCATATGATGTTTCAATTGGCTGTGTGCTGAGCTCTTCTACTTCCCTTGAAAATCCAAGAATTAACAATAATTTCCTTTCAATAAGTGCATACATTTACTTGAACGTTTTCTTCTTGCCCAAAGCTTAGGCCGGTGAATCTAAATGAGTGTGCAGTGACCTAGAAATGATTTCACTAGGTGTCATTAGACTGAGATTCATGGTATTCATTTTGCAGCTTCTTGTCTTTGTGTCATGTTACTCATTTCTGGCATGTTTTTCCTCTCTCTGCTTGTGGCATCCATACCGTCAATATCACCAGTTAATCACCAAGTTGAAGACTGTTTTATTGTCTTTAATTTCAATGTATCTTTTCATGTATAAAGCAATTGCAGTCATATAATCATTTTGCTCAATATGCAACAGTGTCTGTTGTTTCTTAATGCTCTGTTCTCACACCTAAATGGCTTTTTCGAAGAAAAATGAATGAATAATAGAAATGAATAACATATATGAACTGATGTAAAGGAAAACCCACATTATGTATAGCTAAAGGTTACTTCATGTAGACATGGAGTGGACTTCAAAATAGTACTTCTATTCACAGTCACAGTGGTATGTGTATATTTTTGTCTCCCCTTCCAGAAGCAGAGTAGGGTACATGCTGATCCATCGATGCAGCAGCTGCTCCTCTGCTATCTGAGTACAGTAGAAATCACCTTTTCCAAGCTGAGCCAGGGAGTTCCTTGGCAGCTGTTGTGTACTGTCAATGCACACTGCTTGTATTCAGCTCTTGTCTCAGAGCTGCCTGGTGACAGCGTGCACTAATGCAAGCAGTGGTTAGTGCCAGCTGGCTAGTGTTTGGTGTATGTTCTCCCTTCAGGCCTCAGAGTGACAGTCTGTGTTGTTGGCCTATTGTGACAGGACTGATAGCTAGCTCTTTATTTACTAAGAAGTTTCCAGGTAATGTTGTACAATTTAACGAAACAAATTTGTGGCATTTTTGTTTTTGTTTTTTTTAATGCAGTAGCAGGATGACAGGAACATGTGAAGCAATGTTAAGATTTTCATGTGGCTTGTTGAAATCTGTTAATATTTGCTTATGGTAATTAGGTGTGGGAGTGAGACTGCGGTTACTGTAATGAATAAACCTCTGACTCTGATCAGAGCAAATGAATAGATAGTCATAAAGTTGTTTAACACAAGATGATGTGGAGTAGACCGAGAAACAAAGACATTGTGTTGTTTCTACTGAAACTATGGAACCTCCTGCTCAAAGTGACTCATCCATCTGAACTGTAATTTCTTAATTTCCCATTTGTTCTCGTTTTTCCCCACTTTGCTCTCCCTTTCCCATCACCTTGTAGGAGAACCAGACAGCACTGACAATGTCTCAGGCTGAGTGTCGAGATGTTCTGCACAGACTTCTGCCCCATGTGCCTCTGCCCACTGAGCAGGTATGGTAACTAATTAGACTTTTCCCTTGGTACTGCTTACGCACTCTTCTTTGTGTCGATATAGTTTTGCTGATTGATGATTCTCTTTATTCTGCCTAATAGAACCACCAGGAGTGGCTCCAAAGATTTGAAAAGGCAGTAGCTGAAAGCTCAGCTGCCCAGTCCACCCCTGCATCAGGGGAGTCTGAGGTAAATGCAAAGCAGAGCAATAATATGAAATCAGAAAGAAGTTGGGAAGGTACAGAAAATGTGCCTAAAAGAAGGCATGATTTATAAATTTACTTTTACTGTTGTGTTGATAATCTCACACAGTTGAAAAAACCCCATGGCCATGTTTTTCTTCTGAAGAACCAAACTGTTTCTGTATGCTGATTTTATACCAAATGACTAAAATCACCTGCTCACCACAGCATTCCCCTTCAATCTATAGCACATCAACACTAGCACACATATTTTCCTGAAGAGACAGTACCTTCTTTTTTTCTCCTCTTCATTTTAGAATAGACTAGAATGCCCTTTATTGTCATTATATTGAATGTACAACGAGATTGGAAAGCTTCTCCTTTTTCAGTGCAAACAGATGATTATAGATTAAATCTAAGGTGCAAAATATATACAAGATAAAGTCCTACAAGATGGTGTGCTTAGCTCTATATACAAATATGAAGATAAGGGTAAGAATTGAGAAAGTAAAAACATATTGCACAGGATGGTTAGATATTTACAGAATAATTATTAGTGCACAGAGTGATTAATACTCACAAATGAATACATATTACAAAATATTTTTATTTGTGACTAAACAAATGACTAAAAACTGTTAGAAACACTCAGACTAACCATTGTTCGGACACAGTAGTTGTAGAGGCTTTAATGTGTTACGAGGGTGACCAGATCATATATTCTTTACATCATATGGATTTGGCCACAACACTGGTATGATCAGTCTCCTCAAAGTATCCGTGCTGACCTCAGCTCTACTGCAGGTCATACACTGATTTATAGACCTGGATTAGATGTTTTAGATGCATGCTTATTACACAAATGAATACACATCTGCAAAATGGGTGTGACCTTTTTCCAGTTTGTATTTTCCCTGTCCACACAGATGCACACAAACCAGTGTTTTTAACTCTGGCTGAAATGTAAAGAAAAATCTCAATTTTCCAAAATGTCTGCAGCAGTATGGTCGGGTCATTATTCAGAATCTTGCCTCGCCAATGCTCTTGTTTCGTCTGCAATGAAAATCTAGTTGTATAAATTTAGAAACTGCCATTTTCTGTCTGTGTGCATTTTCTATACTAACCAAACTTTTTTCTGATTTGGTTTTGCACAAAGTTAAAAATGTTTCTGAAACTGAGACGGGTATGAATAATATTCTCTTTCTAGGGACTGGCTGAGAAACTAAGGGAAGCAGAGGAAACCCAAAGGATTTTACAGAAAGACTGTGAGACTTACAAGAAGGTTTTAGCAGAGACGGTAAGATAAACATTTGTGTTGTCAAGAATTGGTGTAGTGTCTTTCTGCAAATCTGATCTGCCATTCCTGCTGCGTCCACAGGAGGGCATTTTGCAACGCCTCCAGAACAGCGTGGAGCAAGAGGAGTCTCGCTGGAAGGTGAAGCTGGAGGTTTCACAGGGAGAGCTGAGAGAGGTATGTGTTCAGGTTTAAATCAGAGAGAGAAAATGTGATTGCACCGTGAGCACTCCTCATTGCATCATTTTTGTTTTCCTACCTTAGATGAGCCAGAAAGTCACAGCTCTGGACCAGGAGATTGAGAGACTAACTGATGGAGCAGAGTTGGAAAATGTCAGTGCATTGAAAACATGCGTCTTTTCAAACTCCCACGTCATCTTAGACTCAGACTAAATGCTTTCTACCATGTAGAAAAAATCAGCTGAGGTATACTTATTTCACTTGTCTATATCACATTTTCTTTTTGTTGTGTAGCTAAGAAGAGAAAAGCAGCATTTGGAGTCTGAATTGGAGAGGGCGGAACGTGAGAGCGCCACCTATGTAACGGAGGTCAGAGAGGTGAGCAGAGCCGTCATCTTGCAGCATCAGCAGGCTCTGTTGTGTGACAGTTTTATGTTCATTTGTGTGCGTCTGTGGGAATGATTTGAAGATGTCTTGCATGCCATTTTTTAATTTGGGGAAATTCAGACACAATCCAAACACTGAATAGTCTTCACCCCATAGCATCAGCCCAGTTACCTGCAATTGCTTTGAGCATATTCAAAGCCCTGCACACACTTGTGTAGACATAAATGTGTTACTTGTGCCAATACAGGAACACTACATATTATTAGAGTGGTTAGCCTCTCTCGTCGCACTATTAATGGAAACCATGAGCTCTTAAGTGTAATTAATTCAACTTAATCTGCACAGTTAGAGGAAATGCCCTGCAGATAAAAGCTGCGGTCACAAAGTACAATTATAAATGCTTTCACAAATACTATTTTTGGTCTTGAACTTCCAGACATTTCAGTTTGAGCCAAGCCAAGATCATGATGCCACAGGAGGACTCTGGTCCATCAAAACTGACTTATTTAAAGCATGAAAACATTTAATTGTGTGTACTTTAGGACCAGCTACAGGACAGAAGGCAAAGTTGTGGTCCGCAGTAAGCAAAAAAGAAGTAGGAGAGAAGTGAAAGGGCCAAGTGATATCAAATAGATAATTGTTTATAAAATCATTGAAATATCAAGTGCAGGAAGTTGTAACACATGGAGATAATGACAGCAGAACATAGCTGCAGCTTGAAAAAAAAAATCTTTATTTATACACAAAAGATACAGTGTGAAACCAAACATTAAGTGTAACATAAACATGAGCTTTGGTACAGAGTTTAGTTTGGACATTCAGGTGTGATGACGCTCTATGGAGGCATCCCCACATTGCTCTGTTTAGATTCCACCTCAGGCCAGCCCTTCTAGCACATCCACCACATCCCATTTTGATGGGTAATGCGCTTTGTTTTTTGTCCTTGTTTTATAGCAGAACAAGCTTTCTTTTGCTTTCATCATGCATCATTCCTCATACAGTGTTTCATTTGTAACCTTTTGTTTATTTGGCAAATGGTGGATCTTGAGGGGCTTTAAACCAAATTTAGTTGGACTTCACATAGTCCGCTCCAGCAGTACCTTGGTTATACCACTTACCAGACTAACTCAATAGTCTTCTTTTTGATAATTGACAGTCATGCACTGCAGGATTCTCTTTTTTTTTTTTAGGCATGACTAGTGGCTTTTTCCACTAGTGAGAACACTTAATTTTGTAGACACTTCAAGGCCTCATCAGCCAACATAATTGCAGTCTGCTGGAAATGCTCCCACAGAATCCTATTAAATCGTTTTAAACTTAAATTTCAGCTCAAAGATCTGTTGACTGAATTGCGGACCAGACTTGATGGCTCATATACAGAGGCCATCAGGCAGAATGAGGAGCTGAATTTGGTAAGCGTTGTTCACCTTGTAGCTAGAGCTCCTTTGAAACCTTTTCCCTGTCGGCAGTGGTTCTACACTGACTCACAAAGAACGCGGTTCTCAAGCTGCTTCTACCTAACCGCTGGCTCATCATCCATAACCCCAGTAAATGTGTTTACTCAACACAGTTTATTTGATTCACACCCTTGTTTTAGGTAAGAGGTCAGAAAGATCACTTTGTAATGATTTCTTGTCAAATGGTGGCTGTGAATGATGACTCCATTTCAAACTCGGTGTTACTTGCCTAACTAACCTATCCTGTTTTATATCTCCTGAGTGAGGCTTCTAGCACTTTGCTTTCTTCTTAACTTGTGCTCCTTTTGCAAAGGCCAAAAATATGCTCCTTCCATCTATAATTTATTCCATGTCTTGTGCTCCTCACTATCACTCTGTTTTCTTTTTCCATTCAAATCTTGTCTGTGTGGCAGTTGTTTTTAGTGAGCTGGGCAAAATATTATCTCTTACCTTTTGTTACCATATGCAGGCTGTGCTCAGCCAGCAAAAGCGCTATCAAAAATGTTTACACATATCAAGTGAGGCTTCTTAAAAAGAAAACAAAATAACCCAAATTAGACAAAATATTAAATGGTTCCACTTTTCCTTCATCAGTGTTATCCAAAAAAATGCAGTGTGTTGACTATACAAATGACTGTGGGATAGTTTACTTCATCACTGATATATGTAGACTTTTTTTGTGCATTAATGAAGTTAGGATAAATAATGGGAACACTGTTGTTAAACTATGTTCATAAGATTATAAATTGCAGCGAAGGGCCATCCCTCATGGATATATTCCAAAAATCACACTTACTTCAGCTTCTGCCCCATACATCGAACACTGCATTAAAAAAAAGAAAAAAAAGTTTTCTTTCCAACTGATTAGATTTTTTTCCCCTCAACTTGGCCCAAGTAGAGCAACAGAGAAATACATGTCTGTGTTGAGCACTGTAATGTTTTCAATTAATATATGTGCAGTTTTGGCAGGAGGCTTTGGATAAACAAGCAACATGTGTTGTTGAGTTACATCTTTGGGAAGGTAGTGCATTTATGTTCACTTAAACATGTATTGAGTATACTATTCTGATTCCAGCTGAAAACTCAACTTACTGAGACTCTGTCCAAGCTGGAGACGGAAGAGAACGAAAGACAAAAGGTGGCAGGTGACCTGTATAAGGTAAGAATGCTCATGTTCACATTTTATCTAAGCAGTAACTGATATGTTTATTGTTTGAGAATTTTCTTGTCCTTATCTTAGGCCCAGCAGTCTCTTGATCTGATCCAGGGAGAGCTCTCCAAAGTAGCAGACAACGCTGATGACCTGATTGAAAATAGCACTCTGTCATCTCAGAATGTAAGAGACTGGTGCAGTTGACGGTGTAATGGGTTGTGTTGCTGGACTTCTCATATATGGTAACATTTGTTAAATTATGATATCTTCTCTTAGGAGGAGATTGACAGAAAAGAGAAAATGACTGCAGGACTGAACCAAACGGTCAGGGAACTGCAGCAGCTGCTACAAGCCGTCAGCCGGCAACTCACCAAGGGACCGGAAGGGGTAAGACCTGTTACTGGCCCAAATCCCAGTAGTCATGCTCATGGATGATGAGGCCTGTTCTGCTCATTTCCGTGAAGGTTTAGTGCCGTACCTTTGTCAAACTATCAAGTGCTGGAGGACTCCGGTAGACATTTTGAGCCTTTGCACACTTTCTGTTTGTATTTCTACCTCCGCACGGAGGATCGCCTACAGTTCACTATATTAAGACTCCACAAACAGTTACCAGAGAAAACTTCAAAACATAAAATGGTAAACAAACATAGTGGGTGGACTGTTATGACTACATGTACAAAGATATACTACATAAGCAAGGATTAAACTGAGGCAGTTTAAACTACATATAGTGATCACATCCATCTGGGTCCAATTAGTCACTCTAAACATTTGATTATATTAACCTTTAATGTATCACTCATCTATAAAAGTAATTTGGGATGATGGGGTTTGTTTATCTTGACCTTTTGGTAGTGATGAATAAAGGTATGGCTAGATATTTGGTAGATATTTTCTGTGGCTTCAATAACAGGTACACATTCACTTTGTTTCTCGAAATTATTCCAAGGTGTTGGCAACACCGACTTCAGTAATGAAACACAAAAAATTAACACTATATTTTGAAAAACACAAATAAAGTACTTATTTCATAGCTACTCTTCATATTCACTCTGTAATACAAGAGCCTGGAAGTCCTTCACACCACTTGGATATCTTAATGGTCACGGAATAAGTAAAGTGTAAAGACAAAACTGCCAAACCCACAACAATACAGGGCTGTCTAGGTCTCACAATTATTATATAATTGATTTATTGTTTGTTTGGGCAAACCAGTGCATAATGATAATCACCTGCATAAAGGCAAACCAATAAGACAGAAGAGAAATTGCATATTTCATCTCTATTTTGAATGGAAATGTCATCTCAATGCTCTTCACTTCAGGCGTAGCATCAGTAGTTTTAAGTAAATTTCAACAACAGTTGTACGTTGGAGCTTTTTATATCCAGTGTGCTCTGTGCAGTTCTTACTAAATCTAAGGGCAAACAAATAGAATTTCTCTGTTCAGTGTCAATAAGTTGAATGTGTACAGGATGTTCTTATACTAGTAGCATAAAATGAACAGAAAAAGACAAACTATTAATATTTATGTAGTAATAATCCACTAAAATTGAATGATCGAGCGTTGTCAAAGTACTGCCACATGATGTTGGACAATGTCATCGCATTCCTATTTATACCACAGTGCATCCATGCAGCTTTTTGCACTCAATCACTTACCAGGTGACATCAGTCATGAACATGAGGGTTTAGTGATGTAGCCTTATGGTGGGGATGGGACTGAACCGCTGTGTTGTTATTACCATACAATCCTATTGTGCAACTGTAGTAAAGCTTTTTTATTTGAATTGGTGAATTTAAATGTCGACTCTGAACACTTTGTATTTGTGTTTTCTTTCAGGAGGCTGACAAAGACTTACCCAAGGTATAGTTGGAGGAGGAAAGACTACACCCCCCCCCCCCCCCCAGCAGCCAGCCTGACTGCACTACAGAGACCACCTTTGACCTTCGGTCTCATCACTACCACCATCACACCATACTGTCACACCCACCCACCCAGTCACCTCCTCCCTTCCTCATCTGTCACCTCACCTGTTCTGTAAGCAACCTCAAAGTGATCCGGGCTACAGTCGCCAGAAACATCTCTTCCAGACTCACTGTTGGCAGCAGGCAAAGGTTGCTGTTAATTCCAGACACTGTACCAAAACACACTCTCAAACTACTCTACTCCCACCACATTCCTCTTCTTCAGCAGCATCGCAAGTTAATTTTTATTATAATCTTAAAAATGACAACTTCAAACTGTGTGGTAACCATTCCTCTGTTTAGAGCACTTGTGTTTTTCAATGAAATCATTCTGAATACTGCAGTAGTTTTTTTTTTTTGTTTTGTTTTGTTTTGTTTTTTTTTTTTTTGGTGTATTTTGTCTCAAGGGCAGTGATACAAATTCTCAACTTGACTAAATAAACTTTTGGTTGTCAGTTCACTTCTCTTAACTTAAATATGTATTGTTTAAATGTATGAGTTAGGACCTGCTGAAATACATTGTTGTTCGTTTTTTTTTTTTTTTTTTTTTTTTCTCTGTCCATAAAACTCACAACCTGTGCATTATTGTACATTCATGAAATACAGGCTCCATGGCATACCTGGGCTCAGTACTGGGTGGGAGAAGGGAGATCAGAAGGGGTCTCGGCATATCAGAAGGGTCACTACACGGAGAAGTATGGACAGAGTCTACATAAGTCTGTACTGGCTCTCCAAACATAAGGGAGTCTGTGACCCTGGCTGTGGAAGGAGATGGCCAGGTTAATGGTGTAGAGGTTTTTAATCCTATTGCAACTCTAGGAATAAGCGTCCCATATCATCTGTAATCAACACTCGCTATATTGTTGCTAAGTTCATTAACACTGAAGATTTTGTTCTTTTTGTAACAGGTGATGTTAATAAAAGGGATGCTTGATAAATCTGCTCACTGTTGTCTAATATACATCCTTTTTCCCTACACTACACTGCACTACTTTCTCCCACCACAAAGGGGCACTACACAACCTTTATCTGAAATTTCAAGTTGCTTTTAGAAACCTGAAAGTGCACCGGGAAATTACATTCACTGTCTGTACATGGCTTTTGCTGGCAGGTATATTCTGCTTGGCAAATTGACTGACTTCCCTGTGAGAAGTGTGTGCAGCAGTGTTATTTTTGGTGAGTATTTTGTATGACGGGACAGAAGCTGACACTCTGTGCAGCCCTAATTATGGAACATTTAGGGTGTGACCACTTTCCTGTGATGGTAGCATGGTGTATAATCCCACAGAACATATCAGAAACAGTGTTTCCTCAGCTCCTGCATGAGATTTGAAACACATTTGATAACAGTAAAAAAATCTGGTTGTGTAAATATTCCCAAGATTACTAGGAACATCTGCCTTGAGTAGATTTTTAGAAAACATCTTTCCTGTTCTTTGATGGTGACTTGATGCAACAGAGAAACCACTTGACAGATATGATGTATGTCAAGTTATTTCTAACTACCCTGGATGTCAGGGCTGGGATTTATTGAAGGAATATACACATTTAATAAATTACAGCCCTCCAGTTTATTAAAGGAAAAGACATGTTCCTTCCAGCTGGTTCCAACTTGACATCATGCATCTGCATGAGTACTTTCATCTTCTGCATGTTAAAAAGCCTTTGCAACAACGGGTCTGTTGTGCAGGCTGGGGGGTCAGGTCAAGGCCGCAAGCTACATGGGATCAGCACATTCCTCACATTCTCCCACACTGTCATGCTGCAGTCAGCTGATTGGAGATCTGGCTTTTACCTTCATGGAAACAACGAGACAAAACACATACAGCACTACATCTTCCATATTAACTCATTAACTGAGTCACACAGGGAGTGTCTGTTACAGCACACTGCTGGAGGCTGCTGTACCATGTATACATCCAGTTCCTGTCAGCTAGCTGGTTCCTAATGTACATTCTTTAGTAATGTATTCCACTGTGTACTATTTATTAATATTGTTCTGGTCTGATGAGTCATTTCCAGTCTCATGTTGGGTCTTACAGTTCTTTGGAATCACCTGATGTGTCATGTTATGATGGTAAAAGCCTTTAAAATGTGGGGAAAACCAGTAATACATTTGTCAGAGGTTACATTAAGTCAGACTATTACAGATAGTCTCATGACTTCCAAAAAAAATCCTGATGTGTGAAGCCCACTAAAGGGCAGTGAGGAAGTTAACAGGGGCTTTGTTTTCCCTATGTCATCATCATTGCTCACACTGCTAGTCTCAATTGCGCAATTTGGCTTTCTGCAATGGGCCTCTGCTCTGCATGCTCTTGCCTGGTAACTCTTCCTCCTAAACATAGATTTGCTCACACATTGCCAGCGCAACTTCAGCAAAGCAGCCCACTCCCTGCATCTGCTCTCCATCAGTGTGGTATGTGCTAGAGAGCCTTTGATCCCCCACTCCCCAGTTCTACTGTGTGTGTTTGTGCATGCGGGAGGGTGAGTCACACAGACATAGAAAAGACTGTAGTGCTCTTTTACACAGACAATGGCCAGTGGATGAAAGCAGGCGGAAAGAGACAGTGACACAAAAGAGCAGTAAACATTCATTATACCCACAGCTTTAAGGCCTGCCCCCAGGCCTGTAGTTAGAAGTCTAAACCAGCTTGATTCTTGAGTACAAATGCTGAGGAAGCTGAAGTTTACTCCTCTGCACTTACACATTAATGAACAAGAATTGCACTGCATTGTACTTCAGTTATGAACAGAGGCACACACATATCGCAGAATAAAATGTGCTCTGTTTGCTTACAAGTGTGAAAATATGTCTGCATTGTTGTACAATCAAAATAAATTGACGCACATATGCAGAAAGAAGCACCTTCGAGGGCCCCTCTGACCCCCTACTACCTTTTGTTTTTGTGTCAAGCGTTACAGCACTTTGAAACTGCACACCAGTTCAAACAGAAGGTCATAAATGAAGAGGCAATAGGACGACTGAAGGAGCCTGGAGCCAAGAGGGCACCTCCAGCCTTGTAGAGTCTTGTGAAAATAAGACAGAAGCAGTAAAGTGTTGATGAGGCTACCAGACAAAAGTGGAGATGCTGGACATTTATCAGAAGGGTTTGAGAACATCATGTGATACAGTGGATCAGCTGAGATTGACCATGCTGAAAAGTTTTCATTATCTGGATATCCTGACATGTTATATAGTCACTTGGTTGAAATAAATTTTGACAATAACAAAGCATTAAGCCTGTGTAATTGATAGAGTGACTCACAAATGAAGTGAGTCAGGATGTAACATATTACAGATAAGTTGACGGGTAATTTTTGTTATCCATAAGAAAGCTAGACAAACACAATAAAATTACAGAAGTTAATAATAGTAAGTGGTTTCCAGGCATGCAAACAAATAATCTGTGATGTCATTAGGTTGTATAATCAATCAGATGAATTAGCCAATTACAATTAGGAACAAATCAGTGTTTGGAAGTGCCCACGAGGTCTAGAACAAAATGACTAAATTTGATTTTACTATCTTTTCACTCTGTGCAAAAGATCTCAGTCAGGAAATGAGCAGGATGATTATTTTCACCATGTGTTTCCTACTTTTTCTGCCCCACCTTAGGCATGAGCAAACTACACATTAGTTATGCCTAATAAAACAATTAATTATATGATGCTTTACAAAATGAGATATTCATTCCGTGATGTGTACTGTGGAATATAATTGTGAAAGTAAGCTAGTTCTCGTCAGATATGGGAACTGGAAACTTTGTAAACGCATCAAAAAAGTATGATCCCTTTAAGAATTCCCAGATTGTACTCTTTGTTTACATAACAGAGAGTGAGATCCATGCACTATGAGAGGTGGAAAATATACAGAGATATATTCTAAATACAGTATCCTTGTCATCACAAGATACATTACGAAAAAAATAATATTAAATATACAGGATCCTAACTTTACATAATGATTTTTTAGCACAATTAGCTAAGGAACACGAGTACAGATAATCTAAATAAGTAGAGTCCCCCTGTATAAAGTAAAGAACATCACAATGGTACAGTCCGGCCCTGCTCCTCGCTGTTTTTGTATCTGCTTCAGAGCGGATTCAACCGCCAACTAACTTACGTTTTGCTATGTCACGCTAAAGAAGTTTGAGACCAGTTTGTTCATAGAAACCGGGATTGGTACGGCCACGAAGCCCTATATGACTGGATTTGTGATATAAAATGACGGTGCGTCGTGTTTTTTGAAGGAAATTACGAGAGATTTTTGGCCGCTGTTATTACAGTACAGCTAACGTTGAGTAGTGAAGCCAGCAGCCTCATGTTTTCGTCAAGCCAAGAAGAACACTGCGCCCCGTCCAAAGACCCAGTTAAATACGGGGAATTGGTGGTGCTAGGGTAAGTTAAGCCCTTAATTTGTTTTTTTATTTGATAATTTAACTAAAATGATGGCACTTCGTTGACGTTTCAACTGTATCTGTTCTTCTCGAGTTTTCAGAAGAAGCCATCCACGTACTTATACATGTTGCTGGTCACGAGTAGCTAAAAATGCTAATTTAAACTTGACTTAACTTTTAATAAAAACTGGCTTTTACTCAGTAATCCTTTAGCATTACCCGAGAAAACGTCAAGCCCACTTCAGAAATTCACGCGCTCACGTTACTCCTCAAATCAGACACGTGCGCATTCAAAAATGTGTACATTTTCGTTTGTCGTGTTGATGACGACGTTTCATTCACTCTTAACGGGCTGTGGAACCAGGGCCCTGCCACGGATGAGCGTCAACACAAACATTATTACATACAGTGGTGTCGATTTTTGTAGCCGATGAGATTAAACGTATCCTCTGACCACTGCACCCTCTCATACCTTAAAGTTGGATTCACAGAGTTTAAGGAATTCGGAAGTGGTGATGGTCCCCTCCCCCAGCGCTCAAGAGTTCCTCCCTTACATTGCTATCAGCGTCAACTTAATGTGTGTAAGACACAACTTCTGTAGACACGTATATTGTCGCATTCTGTTACAAAAAATGCTACACCCCTTGATGAACCCCAGGCACAGTTTGTTGAATCCCGTTAATTTACAAATAAAACCTACCGTTCACATGGTCAGGTATGGAGCCATTGTTTTATCAGTAAAGACAAGTCAAAGAGGTGGAATGTCTGTAAATGGCCCTAAACTTAACTTGCATAGAAAACTAGATCATATATACTGTGCATGATGACACTAATGTTAGACTTGTGTTAAATTGTAGGGGGAAAAAACAGCAATGCATTGACATTATTCTTGTTTTTATGAAACTGTATCTTGCATAGCCTGATCTGGCAGATCTTCCTTGATGCAGAGCTTTTTTCATCACATTGTAAAGTAACATCAACATTGTTTTCATAACTTTTTCAACAAAACTTTCTGATACAACTGCCTTTTTAAAAATAATTTCACTAAAAAAAAGTTTGTTCTTAGAGAAAGTGACTGGATGATGAAGTGCTGGTGTTATTGCTATTTTTGCAAAATTTGAATTTCCCAGCCTAATGTAATGTTTAAGAATAATAAGGCCAGTTGGGATACGTGTCTCATCCTGTCTCTGAATAAAAGCTGTGCCAGTCTTTTCTTTGTTAGAACTATTGCAACACAAGCACTGTGTATGTTTTCTTTTCTGGATTTATTCAGGAGAAGCTACAGCCAGTTATCTCTCTAACCCATCGTGATGATAAGCTGTCAAGGACAACAACTGGTTGAAAACCCTTTCTTTGTCATCAGTGTGACCAAAAGTAGAACCCGCAAAAGTTATTAAAACTTAGACCAAATATTTGATGATGTCTGTGCTTTGGGAAATACATGTGATGTATCCTAACCTCCTTAAATGAGAAGCTTGCAAAATTTCTTGTAGACAGAGCATGCAAAAGTGTTGTTTTGTGCTTTACCCTTCACTCGTACTCTCTCAGTCACAGACTCACTGCTTATTATAAGGGACAATAGTGCAGACCGCATGTTACTGGGGGCTAGGCATGTGGCATAGTTAAAGCTGACATGTTTTTTGTCTGTCTCTTGACATAAATGCACCTATTTGAATCAGATGTGACAGGTGTATAATCATTGCTGTGACACCACATCCCTTTGATAAAACTGATTGCAGACAAGATATGCTGACAGCATGGAACAAAGCTTGTTTGAGCAGCAGTTCCCTCAGTGGTTTGTTTCCATGAGCAGTGTGGCTCTTATTACTTGCATGGCTGCCCCCCATCTCTGCCTGGGCGGGTTGGCTTGGTGTTGGTCAGCGAGGGGGGGCGACTGTGTGGGTATCCTGGAAATGAAAGGATGGATTGATCAGGACCCAGGCTTTGCTTCTCCTCAGCTTCCTCTGTCCATTGTAGCTGGGAGACTGGGTCTATTGATTAAACTTTGTACATTTCTCACTAAAGAACACAGTATAGGAAGTGTCCTAATCAACTTAAGGGCATCTTTGGTACAAACTGGCACTGATTGCTGATATTTGATCCCGTTTTAAGAAACCTTGTTCTTCTTAAAATCGATAGTTATCCTTTTGCAATTTTGAACTCATTCAGTTTTGGTGGATATTCTTGTGTTATGTCTGATCAGTTAGTTACATTTGGACAGTTTAACACTAGCCCTCACTCCCAATGCTATCTGACTGCCAGCCTTATAGTGAAATCTATCTGTCCAGTTTAGCTGTATCTCAGGTCTAATAGTCTGTGGTTGTCTTTGCAGCATCATATCTGACCTCTCTGTCCTCTAACCCTGTAAGGCCTTTTACCTCTCTGTAATGTTAATGAGGGTTATAAATACTCAGCATATCTCCTCCTCATTCTGCAAACCCCCAGCTCTTCATGTTAGTATAAGAGGTGGGAGGTGCTGTTGGCTCCTTAGTGCAATCCTGGAGGATAGGTGATATGCAGCACTGTCTAATCCTTGCTCCTTCGTATTGCAAGGTAAATCCGTTGTCTGTCTGGTACAGGTCAAAAGGGAAAGTAATCACAATTAGCTGGAGCACAGCTTTAAAGAGGCTCTCCTTGCTAATGGGATGGTGATGGTTCCTTGGAAACTGAATATTCTTCTCCTTTGTAATGATGGCTAATATGGCATGAGTGGCATTTTTTCACTGTTTCAGGTGCATATTGTTCAGTTAGAATTCATTATGGCGTAAATGCTGTGCTGTGAAAAGCATATCGGTTGAGAAAACGCACAGTTTGTGAGGCTCTGTGACAGAAACCACAGTTATTCAGTAGTTAAGCCCCTTAACTAAGTATAAATCTGACCAATATAGGCCTAGCTGCTTTTTTGAGGTGGGGAGTCTCTATGGCAGGTTAAAGGACATGGGACCCTGATTATAACCAGGACGGAATATGATCACAAGTGTTTGGAGGCACATATAGTGCACAGATATACTGCCAAACATTGGTATCAGCTGATATTAGAGATGACGGTCCCGATCTGTTGTGTTATTTTAGAGGTTGCATTTGAACTTTGTTTTTTTCATCCTCTTTGACCTGCACCTCATACCAGTGGATGTCTTTTTCAGAATTGTACAAATAGGTTTGACAGGACTGGTATTGGTGGACCTTGACTCCAATAGGTAGGTTACATTAAAAGGTTACACAGTAACTCATAGAACTGGAGCCATATCCAGTAACATGGATGAAGGCACCATAAACACAGTCAAGGTAATGTCACTGTGTACCTGTGTATGACATAATTCATATTTATTTGAAAGGTATCCTCATAAAATCTTTATTCATAAATAATGAGCATAAGGTTGCCAGCTAAAGATAATTGCTGCTCAGTCAAGAACATGTGTGGATTTTAGCTTGCATGCATGGCAATTAGGATTTGGCTAACCCTGTATTTAATCAGGTATTTAAATCTGATTTGGATCTTCTGTTCAACAGTTGTCAAAGACGGTCCTTTCAGACACTATAGGTTTATTTTATTTTATTTTTACATGGGGTTTATCTGATTTTGGTCATACTGTTCTTACTATATTGGTTGTTTAAAATCCACTATTAGTCGAATTTGAACAGAACAGGTGAAAACAAAAGCACAAATTGAACAGCATTTTCTCTCCACATATTCTTTTTGTTGTTTTCCTCCTGCTGTCAGTGTACTGGTTGTAGTTTTATGTACAGTATCAGTGCTCTCTGTGGGTGGCGTGTCCAACAGGCCAGCATTGTGCACTGTACTGACTGGGACCATGTGTTTCCTTGCCTGGCCAGCCGTGTGGAGACATGGGACAGGTGGACTAGCTTTGGAGGGAGGTAGGGAGCAGCAGAGGGAGGCTCTTGATTTGATTGGTTATTTGTGTATAAGCAAAGCGGTGAGATGTTGCATTTCATTGTGGTTCATCAGGTTCATTCCTCCACAATACTCATTATCATGCATGCTTGAGGCTTTAATGCAGACATCTCTATTGTGCAATGTGTCCTTTGAGCAATATGTGGTTCAGGGTGAGTGTATGACAGAAGGTCTGTGTGTTGGATGGGAGTGGAGCATGGGGTGTCCCAGCTGTAGGAACCAGCTGGTGGACCAGTCCTGCCGGAAGGGGCTTCTCCATTCACAAGACACAGCCGAGACCAGGCCCCTTAACGCAGACTGAAGGTCAAAACTGGAATTTACTATAGAGCAAAGGAAATGGAACATCCTCTGAAAGGTCCATCTCGTTATGCTGAAGCTTTTTAATAATACATCTTGCAATATTGTACATTGGTGTGTAAGACATGGCAGTGTGAGGATGTTTTTATTATGTGAGTCAGTCCTCCTACCACACTAAGTGGTAGAAAACCTGACATGCATCTTAAAACGTGCTCCTGCCTGGGACACAGAGCAAAGGAACAGCTGCAGTTTACATAGAGCTGGCTCACTGAAATCACAAGTACCAGAGTGCATTATGTAATAAGAGACATTATCCAAGGTAACGCTTAGATTGCTAATAGGGTGCATTAGATTGCCAGTGATGTAATGCGTGGCAAAGCTCTTTTTCAAAATGCATGAATGTTTCTAATTCTCCATGTTTACTTGTTATATGATTACAAGAATTCTGCCTGTAAATCTCATTAGGCACATCCCTTTTAAGCTACAAAACTGATTGCCTTTTTCACAAAACATGTAACTGTGAATCTACTGTCCTCCCCTCCACCCCATCCCCCTCTGTGACAGGTACAATGGCTCTCTGCCCAATGGAGACCGGGGTAGACGGAAAAGCAGATTTGCGCTATACAGGAGGACCAAAGCCAATGGTGTTAAGCCAAGCACTGTGCACATCCTCAACACCCCCCAGGCCAGCAAGGTACAGAGCTGATCACAGGATGAATGGGTGATTTATTGAACACACTCTCAGTTGGAATTAACAACTGTGTTATTGTGTTTGACGAATATTTGAGTTATACAGCACAAGAAAAGGAATACTTTGGGTGTTTACAAGTCTGAAATGTCTTTTCGGAAGTTGATTATATTAAATTTGTGTATTTTTACTTGTATTAACTTCAGGTTCACTGTTAAATGTGTGTTTGGGAAAAGTTTGTATTTATGGCCTTGACACAAACCTACAAAACCAATCTAACAAGTAACTGATGAACACTAATGGAAACAGAGCATCATTTCATCAGAACACACCCAGTGAGTGTGTCACAATGCGGGTAATTTGTACTTCTAGAAATAATACATTGAGATTGTTTCTATATACAACAAAATCTGACTTAAAGAACAATATCTTTAGTGTTTGACTGAGGCCTTTTGAAAGGAACCATTCTCAAGACTTCTTTCTACCTTCTGCAAGGAAAAAAATATTAGGCACTGTGGGTAAAAAAGAATTTACTGAAATCAGAATAACATGAAGCCACAAGCAAACGCCTATGCTGAACTATTACTGTTGGAATTATTACTGAAGTCTGCCCTCAGTGTGACCCATTCAGTACAAACAACAAGGTCTTAAGTTGCATTAATTCCAACCCTGTATAACGATGTGATTTTTCATTGTATCAATGATAATGTGGCTCCTATTGCATTGTCAGGAGATTACAAATGGTGTAACCTCTCTAAAAGATTTTATTGTATTTAAAAGAAACCTCTTCTGCAGCCTATGGATTGTGAAGTAAACCCTTTAATTTATTGTTGGCAGGCTATATTGTTGACATTCGTAGTACAATAAGTGTAGTTCTCAGCCGAGCCTCATAGCGTTTCTTTGCAGAGGAGTGTCTGCCAAAAACTGCACCGTCCAGTATAACATGTCTGCCTTCCTGCATTCCAGCCTTTGGTTCCCAAGCAAAACTGCTAAACAAGCCAGAGGAGCTGCTTACCTCTGCAGCTCATAGAGGCCAATATTCCAGACATTTGTTGGGAGTTCAGCTCCCTGGCCAAAGGCCCTTTGGTTCAGGTTACTCTCAGCTTGTGGAACTTGATTCTTGATATCTGTTAAGAGGTTTTTTTTGTTTTTTTTTGTGACTGAGCCTTTTTTCATCACAGAGACATAGCCTTCGCTGAGCAATGCTCTGACAAACATGTAAAATGTTGTTGGCATTCCACACTGTATATTTATTACACAGGAAGTTATGTTGCATTGGCTATGGTAAATGAGCAAAGAGTGCCATTTACACAACCAGCCACAGGCTCTTTCAGAGATGGGAACTGATGTGACCTTCTTCCCCTTTCACCACTGTTCCTCTTTGCCACCCTGCCAGCAGGCCCAGGATTGGGAGGGTGGACCGAGGAGGAAGTTGTCACAGTTGGCTGACCCCCACCTCCCAGCTGTACAAGCGGTCAAAAATATCCATTCCTTAAGAGACAGGCAAGGTGTTACTGAGCATGATTTGAGTCGACCTACCCGCCATCCCTGCGAGGCTCAGAATAGAGAACACTACAGGAGAAAACTGAATTGAATCCTGTCACCTTTGCAGTTGATATTACTGTTGTCTGCAGCAGTGCCTTCACCCTACCCCACTCCTGCTACCTCACAGTTTAGCAGTTTAATACGAATGAACTGAGAATGCTCTGTAGCTAAGAAGCTGAGAGGGAAAAGCTCACGTGTCTGTGCACGCTTGTGGTGCTCATGACAGATAATAAAGAGCTCCCATGATGCCACCACCAGCCTCCTATTCAGAATCCTGTCCCTGCTTGCTGGGCTCCCCATTTGATCTCAATTACTACATTTGTTCATGAGCGATTGTTTGTATTGGCTTTCCTTTGGGGGCGTGATAGCACATGGCTGAGTTTTTATTTTTACCCGTGTAACCCAGAGGGTGTATGTGAAGACATTTTGGGGGTGCTGTGTTATGCGTTGGGTATGAAAATATGTTTCAATTTTAAGTGTGTACAGACTTCTTTTAGCTTTGAACAGGTGGAGCACCATTTGTTTGTAGCGGTGGAGTGGAGACAAGACTGCATGTGATGATGACATTTGTCCCCGTCTGTCTCCAATGTTACAGCAGAGCGTGGCAGCGCTGATGACCCACTTTTCCTCTCCTCTTTCTCTCCTGCACGTGACAAGAGAGAAACGGGTGGGGCGGGGGTTGTTTGGGAAATGGAATTTGCAGATTAGAGTGCGATGATAATAGCATGTGGTAAAGTGTTGATGGGAGCTAGGCCTGAATGGCTTTAACCCACCCTTCCTCACCAAATTGAGGCAGCATAAAGGCAGTCCTGTGTTAACTGAGGCCAGTGGGCAGTTTATGGTCACTGTCATAGGAGTGTTAATTCACACTTTCTTCTCTGCTCCCCGGTCATAAATTCCTACCTTAAATTTTTGGTTTTAGGTAATAGAGTAGCCTCAAGAAAAAGGAAAAAACAACAAAGTTTAACTTGCTGTCGTTGTTGTTTTTTTTAAATAGAGCTTGTGAATAACAGTGAAAAGACAAATGTTTCCGACAAACACTACAGCTCAATCTCAGGATGTGACTCATCAATTGAGTGCCATGAAATTTAATAGCAGGGTTGGTTTTGCCCTGATCTGTAATTTAACCTCAGCAATGATGCAACTCCTGCATAAGAAATTGTTCCTGTTTATGAACCTTTGGCACCCTCAGATCTGGTGTTAAAGACACAACCCCAAGGCTTCAAAGGCTTTAACAGACAAATATCTGTTAAGGACTGTGTGCTGGCACTTGAGCTGTTAAAATGTCAACCTATTTTGTGTTTAATATGGCTGCAACATGTAGCATGACTATAATTAGTTGTTTACATGTTCTTTCAGGCTGTGAACTGTAAAGGCCAGCACAGTATCTCCTATACACTATCCAGGAACCAGACAGTGGTGGTGGAGTACAGCCATGATAAAGACACAGACATGTTTCAGGTAAAACTCAGCATCTTTTGGTTTTGTTTTTCCTATATTGTCAAGCAGACTGTAGCTGTAAATCTACAAACAAGAAGATATTTCCCACAGGAGAGTTCATTGTCATTTACTTTATTCCTATGTCTTAATTCGGTCCTGTATAAATAGGAACACTGTCATAACAGAGGATGGGACTGCTGAAATAACAGGACTTTGGGATAATTTGAGATGAAAAAATGAGGAAATGAAAGGGGGAAATTCTTATTTTAACTTTGTTTGTTCAGCTTGAGACATGTTGAGACATTTTTTGTGTTGAACTCTGTGGTCAGCCTAAAAATGAGCCTTTAATATTCTTTTGAAAAGCTCTGACTTACATTTTTTAGTACAGATACACTGATGGTAGCACTTGGTGGAATGGAAAATATGTGGCAAAGTTGGAAGTCTTTCTGCCTTTTTTGTAACCATGAACATAGTAGCATAACTTGTGTGCTACCCTTTAAATGTCACACAGCCACAAACTATCAAAAGGTTAAACTGTCAGCAAATAGCTCCGATGTTCAGAGTACAGGTGAAAGTCTGCATTGAAACAGGGGATCACAAGAACCCATGTAAGGGCAAAGTTTGATGTTGATTTATTTGGCCCATTCTTGAACAAATGAAGTAATTACTGTTTGGTTTTGCAGATCGGGCGTTCCACTGAGAGCCCCATAGACTTTGTGGTGACTGACACAATAGCAGGAGGCCAAGAGGGAGAGGAAACACCCATCACACAGAGCACCATCTCTCGTTTTGCCTGCAGAGTCGTCTGTGAGCGTAACCCACCCTACACTGCTCGCATCTTTGCAGCTGGATTTGACTCTTCAAAAAACATCTTCCTTGGGGTAATTACTAGTTTGTGCATCATGAGAGATATACAGTATCTCTGTTTACATGGGTGTCTTTGGTCTTGTTTGTGCCTTTAAATTTATACGTTGTAATCTCATAAACAAATGCAGCTCCTTTTATTTTGTGTGTCTTAAAAAAAAAAAAAAAAAAAAAAAACGCCCCACAGCCTAACAGTTTGCATCATCTTCTGTACTCTATTTCACCTAAAGGAAAAAGCTGCAAAATGGAAGAACCCTGATGGTCACATGGACGGTCTGACAACCAATGGTGTCCTGGTGATGCATCCCAAGGGTGGGTTCACAGAAGAGTCCAAGCCAGGCGTCTGGAGAGAGATCTCTGTTTGTGGGGATGTTTATACACTGAGAGAAACCCGGTCAGCACAGACCCCAGGAAAACTGGTCAGTAGCTTTATACTGTAAAATTACACACAGTATCATCTGGAGTTTAAGTAAAGTACATTAGTGTAGTAGGGCTGCTGTCTGTAAAAGAACAAAACATTTTAGAGACAAAAAAAACTTTAATTTCTTGTGACTTTGCAAGAAAAACACTTGGAAACAGACATTGCTTTGATGCACAGGCACATATAATAGAAAATATCTAATCATGATATACTCCATCTTTGTTACATTTCTGTAGCAATTGATCACTGTTTTATTTTTGGACACTGATACCAGTTAAAGACACAGATAACTGATATTTGCAGGGAAAATTACAACTTTAGCCCAAAACTCCTTTTGAAAAGCCCTTAAACCAGTGTTTTTCAACCTTGGGGTT
>JAQQZY010013525.1:0-12425 GCA_030068375.1 Ostorhinchus rueppellii | reverse complement strand
CAGTGTCCAGCCTTTACATAACCACGTCGTTCTAATTGCAGCACATAACCTCCATCACCTACGACAACTTCTCCAGCGTTCAGTCGCTCCAAGATCCCCTGAAACACACAAATACATACCGAAACTTGATATATGTTAAGATTCTCAATTTGATTAATATAAACACATAAATCATCATTCCAGAAAACTTAGGACATTTTTCTAAAATGCAAAAAAACAAACAAATCGGATTTCTTTATTTAATTGAATGTTAAATTACCTCTAAGTACAAAGACAGTAACAAGCTTTTAATGTCATCGCCTAAAAACGCGTCTGTATTTAATAAATATAAACAAATGTAGATTTGACTTTGTACAACAAACTCAGAGACCAAATTATATTGAAAAGTTTTAATTTAGTTATACCTCATACTGTCAGTCAGTTCAAAGAGAAATGATTGATGCAAAAATGGACTGCAGCACTTGTAATGTCTGAGGAAATTTATACACATTCCTGTTGACCAAACCATAATGACTATGTTTTATTGTACTGTTATCAAATCTGTTTGTTTTTCTTTTTTTAAAAATAACCGTTTTCTGTAGTATTATGGTTTGGTCAGTTAACATTAAAATAAAGAAAACTCTTAGATCAAATAATCATCTGATTGGTGAGTCACAGCGGAGTCCAACGTCTCTGTACATTTGACAGGTTCAGAGGACGGAAACCTCGATTTTAAATGATGACTCCCCCCCATTGTACTATCACTTTCAACTTCTTCCCTCCAAACAGATGTTTGTATTCCCATGATGTAAGGCACAACAGTTCAAAAGTTGCTTCTGCTGCTACAGGACCCCTGCTGAGGTTTGGACTTCTTTATTACCTCACCCTCTGAAGGGAAGGGAAGGGGTATTGTTTTTGGTTCAGTTTGTTTGTTTCTTTGTTAACACTCTAGCAGCAAAACTGTGATTGAACTTGGTTGAATTCATACCAAATTGGGTTTATGGATTGCCAGTGACCCAGAATAGATGTGGTTACATTTTTAGAAAAGTACGTCAAAGTTCACATTTTCAAATTCTTTTTTCGTCTCCCATTTACTTATAATAGGTGAAATGTTCCATGTCTATAAAAACAGCATTAAAAAAAAAAAAATTACTTCAAATTTGGCACATGTATGGAAGCAACTGATTTGTTGACATCAGCACACGCATAGACATGATGACATCAGCTTGATCAATGGTAAAATAAGCTACAATACATGCAAGGGGCGGGGTTTGCTGTGCCTGGAACCATGTGTTGGGTATTAAACTTATTTTTATTTGATATTTAACTTCTTCAAACTTCTTTTCACCTAGGTCTTAGTCCAGATTTATTTATTTTTTATCTTTAACCACTATCATTGTTTAATTGACCCATCTCTGTCTCATCTTTTATGTCCTTACCGGTGGAACTCATCTAACTGCAAAACAAATCAATCTACAGGTGTAAGTAAAGTAACCTGAACTTGAACCTTAAGAATATTTCACAAAATTGTGAATAATTTAGGTTGTTATTCATCTTTGACAGTGTTTCTGAACCAGTGTGCCATGGCACATTAGTATGCCATGAGAAGTCATCAGGTGTGCTGTGGAAAATGATCCAATTTCACCTCATTGGTACTGTAAGTGAGCAGCGTGATATAGATATATACGACTGCATGCACCAATGATTCACTCAACAACAACAGTCTGCTGTTAACATTTGCACACACAAAAAAAAAAAAAAGTGAAAGTGAACTGGCCCTGATGTGGTGCGTTCTGCTGATAAAGCCCCCCTCACTAGTATTGTGTGGATTAATGAATTACCCATGAACTGCAGGTAAAACTGCAGTAAAATATGTGCCGTGGCTCAAAAAAGGTTGGGAAACACTGATCTATGGTACATTATACTCTGAAAAGAGTCCAGGGAAATCTTGATGCAAAGAAACCAAGAGTTAAATCAATATTTAATGTATGTTTCCTTAAATCACACAACAGTCCCTCGTCCTCAGTACAGTAATGTGACCTAAAACTGTATTACACAAGGATGAAGTCCTTTATCAATTCTTTTTTGAAGTATTAGTAAAACCTCTGTGGACCTGAGCTCAGATGGACTGAAGGAGAGTTAGAATGTGCTGTAGTCACACAAGTCCTCTGTTCAGCCACTTTTCAGCAAAAACAGACTAGAAGAAACTATCCAGACTGTTATCAGAACAATGTACAGCTGCATCTGTAATAGTTTGGAAGTACATTGGTATATAGTATGAAGTATGTATGAAGGAACCATCAAGTCAAGTTTTGTATACAGTAAGAAAAAATATAGAAAAATTAAATTAGCAAAAATAATTGTGGTATTTGTACCCTTTTCATCAACTGACTAAATGTGAATGAAACTAAATGAATTTTATACAATTAAGAGGGGCAGTGAAAACATTCAAAACATTTTATTTGCACTTTTGCTTGATAAATGAAAATGATTGAATTAAAAATTAACAGATCTTGGTTTATTTACTGAATCTAAAAATGTCCCAGCTTCTATTAAAGTATTTATTTATTTATTTATTATCCTTTTACAGATGCTTAACAACATAACTCCTTTCTAGGCTGAAGACTGTGGCAGGTTTACTTGAAAAACAGGAAACTTGATTTGAGATACAAGAATGTGCATGCGGAGTAATATTATGTGGAATTTGACTACTAATACCTACTGTTTAGCCTGTAGAAAAATTCAGAATAGCTTCTATATTACAGTGTTAATTTATAACTTTTATAACTATTATGTAACCTATCCATGAACAAATACAGACCATTCACCTGACATAACCTTGGACCCAAACATTTATCCAAATGCGGCTGATACAACATCCAGTTGGTAACTCAATAACTTTAACAACAAAGTTTTTCGTTTCTTTGATTACAGCTCAAAATGCAATATCATTAACATCTAAAACTGTTTTTTACTTACCTTTCTTTTGTTTTCCATTGCAGACAGGTCTCAAATATAACTTAAAATCAGACCTCCAGAGAAAAGTAGCTGCACAGAGATCACAGACTCTTAAAAACTTCACTTCCTGAGTGGGAGGGGCGGGACCTAGTCTCACCTTACAGGCCACACCCAACCATAGACTGTGGTCCAACCATATTGACAGTAGCCTGGAAAAAGGCTGGTCCAGAAGTTTAATTTCAGTTAAAGATTTATTTACAGAAAATTAGAACTAGAGAGTTTTTCATCAGAATGTTTAAGATATCCACTTTTCTGTAAAAATTTAATTCTTAGATTAAATAAATGGAATTGAAATAACCCCAGACCATAGAAAAAGTATTCACCTCTTAAAATCGTTTTCAAAAATGAATACGTGGTCAGTATAATTTGTTGTTTATGATAAGAATTTACAAGAAAAAACTGTTGAACGTCTAAGTGAAAACAAATCTTTACAAAATACTGTCAATTCCTTAAATATTTATGTTATGTAAAGTAAGTGATTTGTTAAAGTCGACACCTTCACCTGCACCTTTGACCACAATCACTGGGTCTGTATAGGTAGGTCACATCTGGACAATGTAATTTTACTTCATCAACTGTTCAGGCTCTGTTATGTTGTCAGGGGATAAGACATGAACAGCCTATTTTGACTCAGACACAAATTATCTATTGGACTCTTCCTTTGAGGAACATTCACTTTGTTGACTCTTAACCATTTCTGTGTATGTTTTGACTCACTGTTTTGCATCCCCACAGCATGACATTACCAACACTAAGATTCACAGTGGTGTATTTGTGGTGATCAGACCAAAGAATCTTCTTCCTTTTGACCTTGGAGTTTCCCTCATGCCTGTGGGTGAACTCTATTCTAGATTTCTTCAACAGGGACTTCTTCTTTTCCCCTATCGGATAAACCTTTGACTGGAGAAGAATCCAACAAACATTTATCTTCACAGTCTTATTCTAGCTGCTGAAACTTGTAACTGTCACAGTTATTATGTGTCTCTGTGTCCTCCATCACCAATCTCCTCATTCATTATCACTCGGTCAGTGAAAGTTCTTTCCATTTGTTAAGAATGGACTTAACTGAACTCTAGTGGATGTTCAATAAATGCATCTCCTATTTTTTGGGTTTTTTTTCCATTAACCTTTAATCAGAGCTGGCAGCTTGGAGTTCTTGTTTTTCATCTTCATGTTGTTATTGTGGACAGGAATACTGATTAACCAGTTACACAGTCACAGCAGCTTCTGCATTTAGCTTGTTCTGATTTTATATTGATAATGGTTCAATGTTAATTCTTAAAGACCCAAAAACATCTACATATTTTGCTGAAAAAAGTTATGTTTTCTTCAGTTTTCTCTGTTTTAATATAATGATCTTTGAATTTACTTAGCTTTAAATTAAATATAGGAAAATACCTGACTTTGACAGAGAAAATGCGAAGGATAATATTATAAGAAATGGTAATAAATAATTTCATAATAGATATAAATTCTTTTGGCCGTCACTACAAAAAAAGCTCTGTGTATGGATTAATGTTGATGCCAACAATGTCTATTTGCACTGAATGCCACTTTATTTCTACACTTTTTTAACCTTTGTGTAGGATTTTAAAAAAAAAATCGGTAAATTCTTGTAAAAAAACAATAAAGGAGGAAAACATTAAATTAGGTGAATACTTTGAATAGGCCTTATGAAGGAGTGTTATCGAGCACAACAGAATAAAACCCTAAAGGCAATATTTACTTTCTTACGGAACAAATCCACCTTTGCACAGTTAGAGCTGGTTTTATGTGGTTTTTGGACGTAAACAAATGCTATTTCTTATTTTCACCTACGGAGGAAGCAGTCTCACTAGTTGGGAATCGACACAGAAAAAGAAGAAAAGAAGACGAAGAAGTGGACGATGACGTCACTTCCTGGCGGGGTTTCAGTCTGAAAAGCGGACGTAAACAAAAGCAGTTTGTGGTAAAACACCTCTTTTTTGACAGTAGTTGATCGTTAATGCAAAGATATTTGTTTTATAAATGCAATATAACGATATACGACATAACATTACAATATCCAGCCGGTGTAACGGAGCTCTCAGAGAAAAGGGGTGATTACAAAGTTTATGGGACAATAACGTCAGTCCGTGTCTGACGGTTTTATTTGATTGAAGTTTATCTGCTTAAAGGGTAAGATATTTAAAACTGTTGTTGTTAGTTTTAGCATTAAATGCTATGAAATAGAAATATTTATATGCCTTATATTGAAAAGTTACTTGACACTGTTTTATGGACTTTTTATGCTTGCTGTCTTAATCAGTTTAATTGAAATGCAATAAAGCAACCAATTACCTCCAGAACAGCATTTAATTTGCTGTTAACATGTTTATTAATTAAACTGGGGTTCTGCAACAGGTATAATAGTAATTGTTATGATTAATAATAATAATAATCTATAGGTATAATTCAAGGAAACAACCGCACTTCTTCCATAATGATCAAACAGACAGCATTCTGTCTTTCATCTTGCCGATTTGTTTGCATAGATTTTATTATAATTTAATGCCCAGTAATAACTTATGCCGTGTACTATTGTTCTTGGGTTATTAGAGGTATGTTTATGTGACACAACATTTCATATTTCCTGTCCTCTAGGCTTCTATACTGTCGGTTATGGATCAACCTGAAGACATGGGCAGCTTCAGCCAACCAACAGAGGTAGTGGCGCTGAATAATGACCCTGCTCCAGACGGCTCCACCACACAGAAGGACACCTCGACTACAGAGATGCTGAGGTTCCTCTAAATCTTACTTAACACTGTTATTATTCAATACCTGAAATTCACCTTTTATCTTGCTCTGTCAAAAAACCAACATCAATTTTTGCTTTCTAACAGAATAAAAAAACAGATGTCAAACCAGTGCTTTGAGATGGCTGTGCATCTCCAAGCAGGTACAGTGCATAAATACAACTTTTGTTTCCAGTGATATGCTTTCAATGTCGTCACAGATAAATGAATCAGGTTTTTAATTATAGGGAAAACTAAGAGATCGTGCAGCTCATCTGAAGCTGAGAGAGACTTGTAAGTGTTAAAAATTAATGGACCTAAAATGTACACGTGTGTTATTATTAATTATTTTTGTTTAAATGTCGCAGGCTGGATTATGTGAGTGAGTTGGAAAGAGTCAAGACCACTCATTTCAACAGCACAATGATCTTACACAGGTAAACCTGGTGTTACAAAGTTCAAGTGCTGTTTGTTTTTGCAGAAATGCATCAATGAACATACCTATAATAAAAAAAATTGATATTTCATAAATAAAAAACAAGTATGCGTATAAATAAGACTATTTATCATGTGTTTCAGAATGCAAATATGGCATGCTATTGCAGAAAAGCTGAGACAGAAAGATTCCGATGCAGAGTAAGTCAACTGTCAACATTGATTTATTGTAATGAATAGTTTAGGTTTAAAATGTTTATTTCTTCGTTAGGGAGCTGAAAGGAATGAGTGATCGCTGTATGGCCCTTTGCTCACAAATAAAACATCTTCAGCAAGTAAGTAAAGCCATCTGTTGTCAATAATAATTTGCTTTTACAGTTACCAGCGATTGCTTCCTCAACTCTGCTATTGATTCTTCCATTTTCTTTAACAGGAGTCAAGAGGTCTTCAAGAGGAAATATCAGAACTACAAAAGAAAAGGCTAGGTACTTTAACCATATTCAGCTGAATTTGTTTTGATTTTTGACTTTTAAAAAAATTAAAACAAGTCAACGTTAGTCTCTCAATTGTCTTTTTTGCAGAGATGAAGCGGCTCACAAATGAAAAAATGAAAGAGATGGAACAGCTGAAGTCCAAGAAAGAACATCCAGATACAGAGAAATACAAAGCCGCTTTGGAGAAAGGACAGTCGAACCTGGAGAAATATAAACAGATGGCCATCATGGCACAGAATGTCCTGAGGGTAAATTGTACTGCAATGTTAGAGTATGAGTCCTGTACCTCATGATTATGTCTTAATCTGTCTTTTTTTTTTTTTTAACTAATTATTTAGACAGTCAGTTTAAAATTACATACAGCAAATTATATTTTTCTGGATTACTGAAATAACAAAATACAAAATTGGGGAAGTTTTTAGCAAACACCTCAGTAACAAAACTGATAGTTTGAACTTTAGCATACACATTTCTCTGTTCAAAGTTTGAAGCAGTCCTTGCTGTAAAATTAGATTTTGATACAATAATATATGTAAATGTTTCTTTTCAGGGTCTTCTCTTGGCCTGTAAAGTCAACTGGCTGGATGATCCCGCACTTCGTGATATTGCCATGACACTAGAAGAGTTTCCTATCTCTGACTAGAGGCTGAATTTTATTATCATATGTTTGTGTCATCATTGTAAAATAAATGTGTAAACTTTAAGACCAACTTTGATGTTTCTTTGTGTTTTCAATAATTAGATTCAGCACTTTTTAGGATGTTTTTGAAATAATTTTTAAACAAAATTGGACAAATAATCCTTTTCTTAAGGCTAACTAGTATACATGTGGTCCAGAGGAATATTTACATAGGAAATGATTATGATGATTATTTGTGCAAGTTAGGTTATAGTAAACTTTGAATGGCAGGTGGGAAAATTGTAATGTGATAAATGAGGATTTTGATATAGAAAGGCTTGTTTCAGCAAATTAAAAAAAAACATTTGTCAAACTAAAGCTACAACCCTTCTGAACCTGACAGTGGTAATGAAGAGCTGCTGCCGATAGAGGGCGCCGCTGAGATGAGGACAGATCAGACATTCAGTGCAAGAAGAAGAAGAAGAAGAAGAAGAAGAAGACGAGGTAACACGTGTGTACTCAGAAAGCTGCACAGCAACACTTTTATCGTTTCGTATTTCAGTTTTCGGTCCATTACTCGGAATAAATCTAGCAAAAATGCCGAAGATTAAGGCTGAAAAGAAAAGCAGGCAGCACCAAGAAGTCAAAAACCAAGGTATGTTTGGGTAACGTGTTAGCATTAGCATAACAGCTGTTAGCTCGTGTATCACTGAGCTACAGCTAAAGTTTGCTAAAGTCGTAGTTACATAAGCTGAGTAGTTAACCGATGTCCTTATGTCTGTTTAATACTCCACTCGTGAATGGAATTGGACGTATTCTTGTTTCTGTCCTTTTATGTTGACATTACAATAACGTCTTCAGTTAAACTTCAGTGTGTTTACCTTGAACATCACAGTAAAGCAAATGCTGAATTACTAAATGTGTTGTTTACTGCTGCATTGTGTAGTAAATGTTTAACTTGACATTGCACAAAGTTAGTGTTTATTAGATTTAAATGTGACATTTTTCCTATCAGTACAGCAAGCTCTATTAAAATCGTGCATATTTAAGTCTGAATTCATGACATCAGACAAAATGAAATTAGTTAGCCTCAGGTTAATCTCCACACTTAATGAAATTTGACACTAATCTGTGGACAGAAAGAATCAAAGGAAATGTCAACATTGTCATTGTCATTTTATTATTATTGTTATTTTTAAGTGTTCATTCAGGATACCCATTCGCACCAACATCAACTTGGGAGTTTTTTTCCCCAAAATAATTTGTATTAATTTTTCACTTTTACAAACAAAAATGGATGCATATCATCAATATGGTCAATTGAAACAAGAAGTGATGAAAAACAAGACAAGCAAACAACCAAATAAAAAAAAAAAAGCAGAACATCAGCTCAGTTACACAAACATAATACAGCAGTCATGAAAATCCCTGCAGCATAATATTTGAGACATCGGGCTCTATATAATATCAACTTGGAGTTTATGTACAGTCACCCAGATTGCGTCCACCTGCAGACAAAATTGCACCAGATCCTTTCTTTTCACAGTTTATCATCATGACAGTGCGAACAACACAAGCCACACGGAATCTGACCTTTTACAATTCTGATCTGGGTCACTTCTATATGTATCCCTGAAACAGAAAAAATATCTTTTTCAATGTGACTTCAGTCTGAACAGACACATTAAGATTCATGTGACTTTTACATCACATTAGATGGAAATTTATCACAAGTCTATTCTGGTGTAGTCACTCATGCTATGAAGAACTGTAGAAAAGTAACATGTACAGGAATGAAGCAGGAAAATGAATCCAAGCCATCATATTTAATAAGAAAACACTGACAGAGATGTATTTACTGTGCAGCAAATACTGATAATTCTCATATTTTGTTCAAAGGTATGGTTTTGAAGGCACAACTGTACTATAAGTCGATATCGATGAGACAAAGCTCATCTTATCAAATTAACATTGAGGTTGTTATGAATGAGAAACAAAGCTATCACCTTCTCAGTATTCACAAAATAATGACGTCACAATTACACAATAAAAATGGCATGAAAAGGTATAAATATTATTAAATATCCAAATTAATAAATCCCATCAATGAATAGTAATCTACCCAATACTTTCATTTTTTATTTTTTTTTCAAGAAATACGGTATTTTAATACATAAATGGAATGTGCTGATACTTGTAATGTTGTCATTTCTTCCATTGAGTTACTACACAGGCAAATCAAAGCTCTTGTCTCTTGCAGGTATAATGTTTAACACCAGCATCGGTCAACACATCCTGAAGAATCCTTTGGTTGTTAATGGAATCATAGAGAAGGTAGGCTGTATGAATTCACTTCAAAGTCATAGAAAATATAGACAACTTAAAAGACTTTACACAGATAATCCTGATGCTCTGTGTTTGTACACACCTGAACTGATTTTGTTGTGTTGGTCAGGCTGCTCTGAGACCCACCGATGTGGTTCTCGAGGTGGGACCTGGTACTGGTAACATGACTGTAAAGCTACTGGAGAAAGCCAAGAAGGTGAGTCTGTTTTCACTGCTGTCTGACTTAGAACACATGCTCAGAAAATTCTCTAAATATATGCAACGAGAAAAGTTGGAATGACAGTGTTCCCACAGTGTCTTAAAAGTCTTGAATTTACAAATCTACATTTAATACCTTAAAGTCTTTAAAGGTGTTAAATATGATGTGGTAGGTCTGAAGTTATGTTGTCTTAAACTTGTTAGCTATATTGTATTTAATGTCTGTTAAATTTCCAAGCTGCTAAGTAAGTAACGGCAGTCTACTCAGTTCCACCTGTTCCAACCTGACTATTTTTATTGAAATTAGGAACCACATCTCTTGAACTCTAAAGCCTCTGGTAAGAAATGACTCGGAACAGTGGGAATCAAGGCACTGGAGTAATTAAATACATTTTCCTAAATTCTAGGAGTTACAAATTTCTGCCAGTACGGTTGTGAGTGGGTGTTAAATTCTGTTCTAAGTAGACTTCAAGTCTTAAATTTAACTTGTAGAAATCTGTCGGAACCCTGAAAAAGGTTGATGTTTGTAAACTGTCACGTTATGACTTCTCAGAAGTTGAAATTCCTGTCTGGACTTTCTGCCTCTATAAAAAGCGTTACTTGTCTGTTTGAAATATTGACTATGATGATGATTCTTAGACACATTTTCATTGAGCCCGTTTACATGCGCACCAATACTCTGATCATTATCTGGTTTCTGCAGTTATCAGATTATTGAAGGGATCATGTAAACAGGATAATCTGATAGGCTTTATCCGATAACAGTAGTTATCTGATTATGAGAAAATGGATTAACACACCTGGATTTATCCCCAATACTCTGATGTCTTCACGCATGTATAAAAGTTCATCTGATTTTTTTTTTTTCTTTTTTTTTTTTTTTTACATCAGTATGTGTAAAATAAAACAAAAAAATTGATATTAATGGAAGTTACACAGTGACATCATGAGTATAAGGAAGAAGGTAAACGATAAAATGAAATGAAAGATAGCAGCAACATGTAACCTATTTTGTAGTCTTATTAACTCCCACATTAGGAGAGCTAACACTCACACTGTTGGCATTGCTATGGACAACAAGACAAGACCATATGTTTTGAAAATGACAGGAAATGTATATCTTGCATCATAACGTACGTATGTACTCTGAAAGAAATCAAACAATGGACTGAAAGATGTAAACTAGTGTTTATCAATTATCACATTTTTAAAGTGCATGTAAATACGTTGCATCTGTTTATGGCAATTATCAGATTACTGTTGTCACATTTTTAATGCACTCACTGTTCTTTCAGCTCTTTTCCAATTACAGCTTTAAAAGCCCTTCAGAAAAAAGTATTTGCAGTAAAGACACTGGGCTGAGCTGACCAGGCTGTGTAATTGAAACATTTTGCACGTGATGATGATTATTGTCGTTTCCATCATATTTGTTCAATTTTAATGAAACTTTGAGTTTTCACTTCCTACTGAATTTTAGGCCTGAGACTAATTAAAATCAAATGTTATTTTCAGAGATGTCCATACGTACCACAGCACACACCTATATGACACGGAATCTTAAGTTATTGATTAGACCCTGACTTTCAAAGCATTTATTCAGTTATATGAACCTTCGTTTTCTTCTTTGTCATTGTCCAAACTCAGCAGAAATGTTCTTTGTCGTGTTCGTTGTGTTCTGTAGGTGGTGGCCTGTGAGTTGGACTGCAGATTAGTGGCTGAACTTCAAAAGAGAGTACAATGCACGTGAGTTGACGGCAGCAGAGTCATGTGACTTTAACCCAACTGATGGAATATGAAAAGAACCTGTCTTCTACTGAAGTGTTGTTGTGTTTGGTAACAGACCCATGCAGACTAAACTTCAGATTTTAGTTGGAGACGTGTTAAAAACAGATCTGCCTTTCTTCGACGTCTGTGTGGCGAATTTACCGTATCAGGTAAAGACACGTTTATCATCCAAACTGCACACAGTGAATTCATGTCACTTCATCTATTACATGAATCTAAGAAACGTTTTTTAATCGTGCAGATTTCATCACCATTTGTCTTCAAACTACTCCTGCACCGTCCTTTCTTTAGGTGAGTTAACCAGAGAAAAACCCTGCCTCCACACTAATGCACAACACGAATTATTCATTTCAAATAGAGGTAGACAGATATATTAAATTTTTTTTCTAATATCAGCCATTGGCCTTTATTCATTTATTTATTTATTTATTTATTTATTTTTAAAAACCAATATTTGATCAGTAGTAAAAATATTAGATATTTGATCAGGCACCTGTGTGGGCAGCACTTGAAGTTCAGTAAATCTTAAGAGTACTATGTGTATGTATGAATTGCTTCATTTGTATTACTGCATAAAAATCTTAATTATCTGAGTTTTTCAATTGTATTTTAGTTAAACTTGATTAAAGGGCAACTTTGGTCATTTTCAACATGCTTTGTATTGCTGGAGCTACCCGAAAAATGCCTGTACCGAAGACGCGAAAAGTTTTAGTGCAATCTACATCGAGATTTTTGACCGGAAAGTTAGTGCTCACAGCTAACCCATAGGGGCAGGTTTTTAAGTTGTGTTTTTAA
>JAQQZY010013460.1:0-12430 GCA_030068375.1 Ostorhinchus rueppellii | reverse complement strand
TATATATAAATAAATAAATTGGGTGACATTCACTTTCATTCTCTATATCTATATTTGTCTCATCTTAAACCTGCTTTGAAATAAAAATGTCCTGACAGCACTGATGGAGGTCAGGCTCCTTTATTTCAAACACTCCACCTTGTAAACCTGGAATCTGAGTGTAACAGCTGCTGAACACACAGCGTCAACATCAAAGAAGTAAATGTACACATGATTTTGGAGACTTTTTCAGCCAGTGTGTGATGCTGCTGCCAGCTGTGAGTACCAAACTAACAAATCATTAACCAAACATGTTTCACACCTGCCTGAATCACATTAACAACTAGATTCAAATGAAGAAATAGCATGAACGTTGGTTTGTGGAGAGCTCCATAGATTTTTCATCACTGATCAATATCTGTGCTGGTATAATGAGAAAAGCCAGAAACACTAGAAATTCATCTGCAAAACAAGGGGACAGTCCTGTTTTGCATAAGGATGTTATTAGCACAGTTCACAGGTCTTTGAAGCAGGTTGTCAGTGCATTTGGCATTGTGGCTGTTGAAATCATGATAACAGTGAGTTACACTTACAAAAAGTATGAACACGAATAAAGGACAGATCGTAATTTGTGGTTTATTTGTGATTTAATGATGTGGTGCAAGAGGAGGAGTTCCATTTTCAAAATTAATTGGATCAATCTGATGATTTTTCTCTTTGTTTTGGAGGCGTGTTTATTTTATTAAGTAGCTTAGTTTGTTTTGCTAATATTAATTTGCATGATTTAGGTTTAAAAGTATTTATTAAATTAGCCTGTTTATTCTTTGTTTGGAAAATGTTCCGTTTAAATGGACAAGCCAGATATGTTAAATCTAGCACATATGGGTTTTTACAATATAAGCTGCAGACTGCCTTGGCTGTGAGTTTAAGGCAAAATGTTAAGTAAACTCATGTTAACCCTATAGAATGGTATGGAGATTTATTATTTCAGCTGACCTGCATAAAGACTAGTCCTGTACGATTTTTATTCCAATTTTGAACTACGGATAAATTGGAACTACAAGGCTCATCATACAGGCTACATAAAATGTAATATTCATATTTGTGTTGTGTTTATTTATAGTTTCCTTCTCCCAAAAAGTAAAGCCACTTACTTGCTCACAGGTTTTAATGATAAATGTGGATAAAATAATCCAAAGAAGTCAAACAGAAATCTTTGAAAGACAAAAGCAGCATTGGGTTCACCACATGAGGCTTTATTTGGACTTCATGTTTTACACTTGTTCTTGTTTTATCTCCTTGTGTGTCTGTGAATATGTGTCATTTCAAAAAGCAAAATATGTTTCTGTTTGCGAGTGAGATTCTGATGTGGTTGTTTTCTCGGTTGTGTATGTGTGACTTAAATTTTTTCCCTGGGAAAGACATGGCAACATGTTTTTATTTTAATCCTCTGAACATACTATAGTAATTACAACTATTACATGAAGTAAACACATTTTCAGAACCAGTCAGATGGCTTTGTCCTTTTCATATTTTAGCACCTTTAATGTATATACTGACTTGGTGAAGAGAGACTGAGATAGAAACAGAGAGAGAAAAAACTCTGCAAACTCAAAATCAGTACAAAATAAAACAAAACAAAGCCTACTGTTTGTCTCCTACACATTCAATAATCATACACCCCTCCTTTAGGTTACTTACTAGTGTCTTTGGTTGCAAAATGTGACCATAGATTTAGAATGAATAGAATAAACACAAAACAGTCAATATTGTAAACCCTTGTGTGTGGATGTGTGTGTCTGCTGACCCTGAATTGTTGAACTTTTTTTAACAGATTGTCACCCCTATCAACAGTAGCCATATCAGTGCTTTACACCTGGTAATGATAATAACTGAACTTTGTATTACGTAACACTGAAGGAGCTCCTTTCATTCTATGGACTCTAATTCAATGGTGTAAAGCGTTACAGTTCCTGACTAGCATATCCAGCGAATGAAGCGGTCAAAGAAAGAGGGTTTGTTCAGGACGCTGTAGTCTTCTCCTCTAAAAATGGCTGTTGTGTCTCCTAGCGAAATCTTCTGCAGCACTTCCTCATCTGTGTCGGTTCCCATGGCGATCACTGTGGGAACGCCCTCTACTCGCCTCATAGCAGTCACGCCCTCATCCAGCTGGTCAAGAGATGTTATACCATCAGTGATGAAGACAAAGGCCACCTCAGCGTTACGGCGAGCCACACGGGTGTTCTGAAAGAAACACAATGTACAATATTAAGATTGTTCATCCTGGAAATTTTAGTCATACTCTTCCTTTCTGGCATTCTGATGGTTGATTATAATAATTTAAGCCATTTCTTAATCCGCTTAAGGTGGAATTGTCTTTGCGTAAAGGAAAACACAACACTGATATAATAAATTAATTCGTATAATTTTTTTTTTTTGCTTGACATATTTTAAAAATGAAAATAATTTTTAAAAAATATGAAAATAATTATAATTTGTTTTGGAAAAACACCAAAGTAATGGATTGTAGAGATATGCACTGAATTTATACACACTGATGGGCCGGGGTATTTGTGTGACCACTAGAGGCAGAAGTGAGTCACTACAATAGGAGTAACCAACCCTGGTCTTTGAGAGCTACTATCCTGCATGTTTTAGATACATCCCTCTTCCAGCACACCTGATGGCAGTTATCAAGCTTCTGCACAGCTTGATGATAGGCTTATCATTTGAATGAAGTGTCTTGGAAGAGGGATACATCTAAATCATACAGAATTGTAGCTCTTGAGGACCAGGCTTGGTGACTCCTGCACTGCAATGACTTAACAGAGCTAGAATGCACATGAAGATTATAAGACAGTGTTATTTTGACGGACTGAAAACTTAATGATACTATAAAACAGATGTATGTAACCAAAGAGCCTTATATTTTATTCAGTGATATAGTCTGTAGAGACATAGCGCTGATTCATTAGTGATTTTGATCTTAAGTGTGTTCCGGTATGTCCTTGAGAGTTTCTGGTATCCGTGATTAAACCCCTTCATGTGTGTTTCAGGAAGATTGGAAACATATCACACAAATCTGTGTTTTAACCTGATTTTAGGCAAATTGCACAACACATTTTGGCCCAAACAGATCAAAATGTGTTCTGTGTGTGAGAAATTTTTGAAGCTTGTACAAAACATTTAGCATTTGAAATAAAGGTGGAGGTCTGGAGCTGAAGAAAGAAAATAACATCTGCCCTAAAGCGCAGTGTCTTTAAATGAGAGGACATTTGCAGGTGATAAAAATAGTTAAGGTGACCCATCTAAACTAATGGGGAAACAAACCCAGTCATGTTTGACATTCTGAAAACTGCCGCTTTTATTTTGGATGTATTTGCAATTTCTTCTAGATGGGATTAACAAAAAGTACATTTGTTATTTATTTATGTATTTTTTTGATAATTTGTGTAGTTCAGCATGTATTTGTAAACTGTGTCCTGCATCATCTTCATTGTTATCTTTGTCGTCATCTTCATCATCATCTCCGTCGTCATCTTTGTGGTTGTCTTTGTCGTCATCCTCGTCGTCGTCTTTGTGATGATCTTTGTCATCATCCTTGTCATCTTTGTGGCCGTCTTGTCGGGTATTTCGTTGTCTTCATGGTTATCTTCATGGTCGTCTTTGTTGTCATCCTTGCGGTCATCTTTGTGGTCGTCTTTGTCGTTGTCTTTGTCATCATCTTCGTGGTCATTTTTATCATCATCCTTGTCGTCCTCCTCGTGGTCGTCTTTGTTGTTGTCTTCATCGTCATCTTTATGGTTGTCTTTGTCGTCATCCTTGTCATCGTCTTTGTCATTGCCTTCGTCGTCATCGTCGTGCTTGTCTTTGTCATCCTCGTCGTCGTCTTTGTGGTGACCTTTGTCATCATCCTTGTCGTCATCTTTATGGCCATCTTTGTCGTGGTCTTCGTCGTTGTCTTCACGGTCATCTTTGTCGTCATCCTTGTGGTCACCTTTGTGGTCGTCTTTGTCGTTGTCTTTGTCACCGTCTTCATCGTCATCTTCGTGATCATCTTTGTCGTCATCTTTGTGGTCATATTTGTCACCATCTTCATTAGCAATTTCTTCATACATCTACAAAATTACTGGTCGGATTCATTTCAAATTTTATACATAGCTTAATTGGGACAATGTCTACAAAGTGTGTTCACAGTTTTGAGAAACTTAGATTTTTGGATTTTTAAAGAACTTTTTAATCATTAGAAATTTGCTTTTACTTTTAAATGTCCATATTTTGATGGCTTATAACAGAGAAATGCTTAAAGATATCAATATAGTTACTATTGGGCACTAATAGGAAGTCACATATGGACTTTCATTAAATTAGTTGAGTTTAGTTTCTCCTCCAGAGTAAGTATTAACCACTTTTATTGGGAGATTGATCTCCTGTATCAAGACCACAGGCCTCTAATGTAACAGTAGATCCTGACAACCTCACAAATTCAAGGTATTACATTTTTTTTCTATTTTCTTCTCCTGTGTGGATGATGACTGTTAATGTAATAGGAATGTATGAGTGTCTGTCTTTATTTTTACCCGTGAAAGCACCAGATTGTTGACAGCATGGATGATGGCGCTGCCCAGAGCAGAAGACGAGTCCATGTAATTCACAGTCTGCAGTGAATCTGAGATCACCGTCAGGTTGTGTGTGAGTGCGAACTCCACCCGCTGCTCCCTGGGGCTGCCGTACTGCAGCAGAGCCAAACGGGCATTCCTCTCGTCATCCGGGTCATCGGCCAGGCGAAGGCGGCGAGCCACGTTCTCAATGAACTCCTTGGCCCGGCGGTGGTTCTCCAGTCCCATCCTCTCAGAGCCATCCAGGAGGAACACCACCTCCACTGGCCTCTGAACACAGCTGGCCACAGCCGGCTCTGAACAAAAACACATAAAGCTTTAAATCAGATGTGGCATTCAGAGAGAGATGCAGCTTGTGCACAGATGCTCAGTGATTAAAGCCAGAAAAAATACTCTATACCATGCTCCATGTCCATACATGCTTTGTTTGATTTAATCTAAACCATCACGTCAGTCATGAATGCAATGTTTTAGTTTGCTCATTTTATTCTCTAGAGACAACAACACAAACACAAATACACTCCATTTCACATTAAAAGACAGTTGCAGAAATAGAGCTAGCATGCATTAAAAAAAAATTAAACATGCACCAATCAAAGCTATTATTAACTGGTACTATAATTTTCCCCATTAAATTACAAGAATATTATACTTTATACTTCTATCCTCGTCAGTGACAAATCTATTAAACATCTGACTCATTTACAGGATTTTGTGATATGTATAAAACCAGATATGTTCCACATGTAATGGCCTTTTCACCAAAATGAGTCATTCACAGAGAACCGGGAAAAAAAGTAAAAGGCCGTAACCATGGATATGTGCAAAACAGCAAAAAAAAAAAAAAAAAAGTCAGAGTGATTCAGCAAGCTTGTGATTCACAGTGGAAATGAGGTTTCATCAAAGAGCCACTGTACACAGTAACACTATGAACAGCTCTACACACCCCGACAAATGAATGAGAAGCACTTTCCAAATGAATGGAAAAGTGGGAAAAAAATGATATGTGTCATATTACCAGTACTGTTTTTTTGACAGCGCCACGTACATATGTTAATTCAGTAACATTTAAAGGAGGAGTCAACACAGTCGCCAGAGGAAATGGTCCTGTTGTACATTTCTGCAAACCATGGATATGTATTTATCTCGTGTACACATTGTGCTAACCAGACCCGACTGAGAAAATATCTAGAAATCATTTTTTCTGCATGTATCTTAAGTTTAACGAAACCCACCACTCCACTATTTGTCTTGTAACACTATGCTGTTACAACAAAACTTCCTATAACTATTTTGAGTTGCAGTGTTTAGTGTTTTTTTTTAATTGATTTATTTTGTCACTTGGTGAAAAATCCATAATTAGGCTACCTTTCAGCATATTGAAATGTAAGTGGTCTGAGAGGACAAAAACTAATCATTTAATAAAATCTGTTCTGTGATGGAGGTTTCTGGTTAATCTCAGGTGTTTTAACACTTGTGTGTGTGTGTGTGTGTGTGTGGGGGGGGGGGGGGTCTGAATATCTAAGAAAGGCATTTATTTTAAAACAAAAATATGGTTATGAATTTCCAGCGGTGTGAGTCACTATCTGTCACTCAGGCCTCAGCATCATGCATTTCAATGAACAAACTGTGGAACAACCATCAGTTTATCACAGTATGGGTCCCTAGACATTCCTCTTACAGATCAGACAGAACATGTGAGTTTCTTTGAGTATTTTACACAAGTACGGCGCTTGCTCTGCTCACCTAACTCTCCAGGTCCATTACTCTGAAGCCATATTTAGATGATTAAATAGGCCTGCATGGTCTACAATTATTTTTATCAGGTAGTTGGTTCAGAAACATTGAAATTAGTCTTCTATTGGTTTTCAGAAAAATACAATTCTGGCGACTGTTTTGGGAGCATCATCAGTTTTCATGTTGACCTTCGGCCCATCATATACAGTAATCATACAAAAAGACGCACTGAAAGCTAAAACATGATCAGCATTAAGTCATGCGATTCTTTTGCATCAGCCCAGGTGGAGATTGCACCTTCAGAGTTTAAATAAAATGCCCAGTTTGAATAAAATCCACTTCATGTCCAGCATTAAGCTTATTAGTTATTGGCATCAATAAAGATGCTAATGGCGAGGTAGCATGGTTAGCATATTAGCATTAGCAGAGTTTTGTGGCTTTCTCTGGGTCCCCCATGATGTCTCCATAGACATATTTGAAGGAGTTGATGAACATCTCGGTCCACTGCTGTCTGTCCTCTCCCTGGGCGAGTTTGGCTCTCTGGGCTGCATATGCCATGGTTGCCACGCCAACCCCATACTGATGCTCGCTCAGGTTGTTCAGAAGGCTGGCCACACCCTCCAAAGAGGTGGGGACCAATGAGGGGCTGCCGTCCACTGCCTGTGGCCTCCAAGGGGGAGGGGCTTGACCTGCAGTGAAGCCCCTTCCTGTAACAAGTGGGCGGAATAACATTGTGGGCGGAGTCCCACAGAGATGACGCATCAACATAGTCGATTATGAAGCCGCAGGTAAACCGAGTTTCACTGAACAACAAGTTAAGTCTTTTGTATTGACTTTACAACCACAGACATTCAGTACACCGGAACACTGCAGAGATTTGCAGATATGAGGACTTGTGTAAATAATGTACACAAATAGTTATTAGACCATGATGTGGTATTGAAATGCATTCTGCCTCTTCCTTTGCTGATCATGATGGAGTCAAACTGATTTTTCCTCAAGAGGTTGTAATGACCAGATGTTTTACTGATTTAGAAACCCTTAACTGTGATTCTTACCGTCCTCCTCGTCAATAAGAACCAAAATGTCCATAATGCTACTCTTTTCTTGGTTGAGTTATAAATTACTATGGATTTTCTCAAACTTATAGTAGATGTACATGATACTGGTGTCCTAAAAACAGGAAAATTTGATTTCAATACTTCATCTTTTCAATCATAATTTAGCTAGTGTATTTTTTAGTATTGGAAGTAAGTAAATTGCCTAAATTATTTACATTCTTTCATAGATTTGAAACAAAATTATCAGTGTTGAATTACTGTTATACTAAATGTCAATAGAAAAATCACAGAAGATCTAATAATAATTCACAAATCTTTACATCTAGTAGAACAGAGGTAGTAATGGGCCCCAGTCACATCAGGTTCTTTGAAGGTACGTTTTCCAAGTGAAAAACCTTGTGGCATCAATATGCATTGACCAAACTAGATCTTACCAAGTATTTATATCTTCTCTTATTGATCACAAGAAGCCTGGAGTCAAAGCAAAGGGCAAAATATTCCAGAGAAGCAGGGATAAGGACACAAATATTCAGACAAAAGTCCTAACCTTGACCATTCTCCCTGCAATTCATAAAGTTTATAATAAAAGTGTCAAGTGGCTAAAAAAGTTTCATATGCTTCTAGACAATCTACAAAGCCTTGTTTGAAGCACATTTACACCTTAATAGTGTTACTAAGACTTAAATGCTGAACCAATATGTAAAAACTTAAAAGATGACACAAAATTAAGGTTGTACAATATAAACTGTTTAAGAGTCTTACCTGATTTACAAGGGAGGTCAGGGCAAACAACAATAGGATCTGAAAAAAAAGAAACAGAATATCAGAGAACAAGAATAAAAAGGAAAAAAATCTTCTTCAATCTTGGATCAGTTTGTGTATTTAGATGTACCTGGGCAGAGCACCGTCTCAATCTTGTCTATAAACTCCTCAGCCACTAGGTCTGCGAAGCGCCTCATGCCCAACACACGGCCTTGTCTCTGGCAGGCGATGCTCTTCAGACTCTCGTTCTCCTCAGCCTGGTCGAACATGTCTCCAATACCGATGGCGCTGACATCGACTCTGGGGTCACTGCGCATTCCACCAAGTAAACACACATCATTATTAGCAACAGGAATCGTTTTCTGTTCAATAAGTCCTTTTATAAAGTTAGGGCTGGGAGATATTATATGCACACCTGATGTACAGTATTAATACTTGTCCTGAAAATGTCTATATCACTAACATCAAGCTCAAACTTCAATCAAATTTGATCAAAAATAAAAATGCAATATACACTGTCGTAAACTATATCAGAAAATATTGCTTATCTAGTCTGGTTATCTGGATGATCTCTGCAGGAATAAAGCTGAATATTTCTAGCATGCAGTCAATCTTTTCTTCTTCAATCTGTGTATAATCACTTTGAAAGTCCTCTTTGCTTAGTGGAAAATAACAACCATAAAGCTACAACTATACCCTGAAAATAGTAAGTTTTGACCTGGACAAACTTTGTTTTACGTGCCCTTTTCTTCTGTAATAATTGAGTCATTTTAATACTGCAAAGCACTCCTTCATGTCCACGTGTTCGAGCAAAACAGTTTCTCTCCCAACACTATTTTGCAAGCGTACTGTCGCTGTATCCTGTGTTCAGTGCTGCCCAAGAACTGGCCGCACAGCCCAGATAATGTCTACCCTTATACCAGAATGATAGTGGAGAGAGCCAGACCTATTGGCACAGAACTAACGGAGTGTGTAGATAGGTCTGGGTATAAGAGACTATCATTGGTCTACAAGAATAATGCTTCCAGAATAAAAGTTGTGAAACTATACCAAATTTGGGTGAGAATTGTTGATGGGAATAGTTCTTAAGATACAGTATAGGGTCAAAATGCAACGTTTATTAATGACAGAATATTTGTCTCTGAGTGACCACATCTACTTCAACATACTGTCTGGACTTTAGAATACATGCACTTTTCAGATTCCCACTTCTGTAAGATTTCTAAATATTTATGATACCAATATACATAAACCAATACAGTGCTGAGCAAATGTATTATTCCAGCGTCACCCAGTATAGGGTGTACCACTGCTGCCATAATTGAACAGTAGTTCTATTTACCAAAATATCTTTTTATGTTTCTATAATGGTTAATCCACCAGTACATGACAGATCTAAACCATATCTTTAATGCTAAAATAGAACTATTGTTACTGTCCATAAATTTTCCAGTTTAATATTTTCCAAAAATGCAAAGGGAAATGCAGCAGCAAATTACTTTTTTTTTTTTTTTTTTTTTTATGAAGTTGCACAATTCCAGTTATTATCTTGCATTCCTGTGTAAAACTACATAAAAACAATGGCAGCAAGAATATAAACTGTTATCTGCACCAAAGGTGGACTCACTAAATATGGACATTTATGGTTATTATTTGTCAACAAGGACTATTTTGTTATTCCCATTGGTCATTTTCTGTAACAATGAAATTGTTAATTTGAAAACAGTTTTTGATAAAGTATGAAGTTATTTATGTTTTCATGACAGGTGGTCTAATACATTTGTTAAGTACTGTACATAAACTGTAAACAATAACACTTTGTCATGTATTTTGAAAATGTCAGAAGCACAATTGTCATTTGTTGTCTAATTCATCAAAGATTTAGCATATTTTATCTTTGAAGCAGATACAAAAATTTGTAGACCAACCAGGCCTATTCAAATGATCTAAATACAGCTTCAGAGCCATGCACCTGCAGAGGTAGGTGAGCAGTGCGTCATTATCTCTGGGGTCGAACCGTCCGTCAGTGATGACGACCACGGTGACGTTGGCTTTGGATCTGCGGCTGTCTCTGATCAGGTTGTCGTAGGCATATTTCAGAGCTGATGGGGTCCATGTTCCTCCGGCGATCCACTCCATACGTTTCACTGCATCCTGAAGAGACGTGTACATGCAGAGTGTAAGTACTGAATGTAGGAGAGTTTCGATGATACTTAATGTAACAGCCATGCCAACAATTAAGGTGGAGCTTTTATTTTCGGATTTTCTTCTTTGCCAAAACCAGCCATTCCTTAACAGAACACTATGATCCATTTTGTAATCTGAAAATCTGCATCCCACCCAAAAATGTAATTAAAACTGATAAACAAATGATACTCAGATAAGTTCCCATTATATTCTTTTGTTCATATTAAGAACATCTCTATGTGAGTAGTTTGCATGAGTCCATTTTTGTTTTAGATTTGTTGGGGGGTGGAGGTTGACAGCTCTAAGTACCAATCACTCCACAAATTCTGCCAGAGGAGATCCATTTTTGTTGCCTTCAAAGATGTACGTATATTTATTTATTTATTTTTCTGGTATGTCAATATAGGTGTGTATGCATGTATGAGTGTGTATGAGTGTGTATGTGAAAATGATAAGTGGCATTAACTTTACAAAAGATCTAAGGGAACTGATTCTTCGTACTGCCTTATGCTGATAGAAAGCTAAAGTATAAAAAGCTGTGTAGAGAAGAGGTGGGATTGAAAAAGCTACACATCCTTCTATTCCTTTTCTAATATGTGAATTAAGTCATATTTTGTTTCATGTATATGTATAAGTTTTTCATGTTTTCTTGCAGTCTGGACTGAAGTGGGATTACTTTCTTTGTTTTGTTGCATATTTGAAATAAAGTGAACTGAACTCCACAGCTCTATGCTTCAGTGAAAGGTTTGTTGATTTGGACTGAAAGGAGAGAGCTGTGAATGAAAGTTGTATATTCTCAAACTCTCCTGATTTCAGCTCCTGTATGAAGAGACATTTGTTTCTTCATTCATCAATCAAATACAATAGATTTGCAACCAAAAGAGAGATTTCAGAACAAAAGGCAGTAAGTGGCAATCAAAAAAAGAGATTGTTTTATTTCATTTTATATATCGCTTATAAATCAGTCCTCTTTCCTTGTGAGTTAAAAACTTTTGCTTGAAAATCAGTCCTCTTTGCTCCTGCAGCCTGAAGTATTCTGCATTCTGTCTACATAAAAAAATAAATTAAAAAAACTTAAAAAAACAGGAAGCACCAGCAGCTACTAAGGCTGCTGGTGAGAGTCTGCAGTGCAGATGTGTCGCTGTTCATCTCCTGTTTACTGGCCTTATGAGTAATCACCAGTTGATGACTGTCGTATCAATGCAGAACCCCTGGTTGGTTTATTACCACTGATATTGAAGTATTCTGTCTACCATCTGCCTTATGCGCCTTACAGACAACACTTCTGATCAAACAGCACATCAGCCGTTAATTAAAAAAACATCTGGACAAATTGAAGAGCTGTCTCTGCTACACCCTAATATTACACTTCAAAGCAGGCTGTACATGTGTTTGTGTCTGATTGTGCATGGGAGACCTTGAAAGCAGACAGTGAATCGATCTTGGGGTCGTCGAGGCGGATGGCCTGGAAGGTTCCGTTGTGACTGTACTGAACCACTCCCACCCTCGTGCCTGGAAGCACAAAGAAACATGGTTTGCTGGCAGATGAGTTGTTGATTCTGCACAGACTAATTTAGTTGTCATGTAAGAAGCGAGCAAACAAGTTCTAAACAAATGCACGTCTACCTGACTCTGCCTGGGGGTCTTTAGCCATGGACCCCAGTCTGCTGATGGTGTTGATGACGAAGTTCTTCTCCAGGGTGAAGTTGGTCAGACCCACGGACTCTGAGCTGTCAATCACAAACACAATGTCCAGGGCGCCGCAGCGTTTCTCACAGTCTGAAGACACAAAACACAGATTGTACAAGGATGTAAGGATGTGCTCAGATCACAAACACACACACAAATAGTTACTAAACTCCTTCACATTTGTATGTATATAGTGTATGGTGCTTAAATGTATTCGACCACCTGTCATGAAAACAAGAATACATAAATAACTTCATAGTTTATCAAACACTTGTTTCATGTGAACAATTTCATTGTTATTCATTAGGAAAATGACCACTGGGAATAACAAAATAGTCCTTGTTGACAAATAATCCCCATAAATGTCCATATTTAGTGTGTCCACCTTTGGTGCAG
>JAQQZY010013392.1:0-12436 GCA_030068375.1 Ostorhinchus rueppellii | reverse complement strand
GCCATTTCCAACAGTTCCTGAAAATTTCATGACAATCCACCCACAACCTTTTGAGTTATGTTGCTAACAAACAAAGTCCAATGGTAACAAACAAACAAACAAACAAACAAACAAACAAACAAACAAACAAACAAACAAACACACAGTAAAACATAACATCCTTGGCGGAGGGAACTAGAAAAGCACTCGGGGAACATAGACCTCCGTCAAGGTAGTGTTTGTACTCTCCTCCACTAGATGGCGCTGAATGACCTCACAGGCAGGTCAGTGCTGTCATGCCCTATCTCACAATGATAAAGAAAGGTTTTTAAAAATTCCTGGATTCAGACTGTGATCACGATCACCACCAAAATTTAATCACTTGTTCCTCGTCCCATTTCTAGCAGTTCCTGAAATTTTCATCCAAATCCATTTGGAACTTGTCAAGTTATTTTGAACACAAAACAAACAAACAAGTAAACAAACAAACAGATAAACACCTGCACAAACATAACCTCCTTGGCAGAGGTCATCAATATCTGATAACTGATTTGGAATGGCGACCGAGTGAAAGCGGTTTCTACAGATTTGGCAAAAAAATGATCCAGATCACAAAATTGTAAAATTCTACAGTCCACCAGGGTTGTTTTCGGTGGATAGAGGTAAAGGCCACATTTGGGTTCAGCACTCACCAAGAGACAGCAAGAGTGCTGCTGAGTGGAATTCCTGTTCCCAGAATGCACTTTGTGACAAAATTTCCAAAAAGGCCTGAAACGGACTGTGTTTATGCCAGAGTCATCTTCATTATTCACCAAGACAGAAGTGAATCAGGTGCATAAGCACGGAAAGATGAATAGATAAGTGATAATTAGGCTATCACTAAGGTTTTACAAATTTGAAAAGAAAAAATTGCGATGAAAAGCAGTTAAATATAATTGTCAAAGCTCAGGTATCTCAAAGCGAAGGATCATTTCCCTCTGAATGGTTGGTTGGATGTCAGTTGCTGTGTAAAAGCTGTCGGTGTTATTTGCTAAACAAATGTCTCTGTGCATGAACAGCCTCAGAACAGGAAAAAAAAATGCAGTACTGAAAGTCTTCAGAGGATGGAAGTGTTGAGAAACCACACGGTCAGCTGATCGCTTAACAGCTGGTTGTATTTCTGACACTTCTAAAGGAAGCACAGTTCTGCTGACACTTAGCTCTGGACATCGTAACGGTAACAGCAGCTGATGATCTGTTCTGAAGGTATTTAAGAGCGTATTATCAAATTTAATGCTGCATTTGATTTGGACTAAAATACATAGTCTGATGGATTCTGTTGGAAATGTCTGATCAAAACCTGACTTTTTCTTATTTTTATTTATTTATTTATTTCAGAAAATTCTGCTCCTTGAGGCAAAATGGATATTTCAGATGGCTACCAATATGACTACTTTGAATATAATTACACTGAGGGCTACGGGGACAATCATACTCCCCATGAGGAACCAGTTTTTCAGCACAAATCAACATGTTTCCGTGAAGTCCTCTGTGTGACTCTGCTCTTGGTCACTGCAGTCATTTTTCTGCTGGGCTTCGTTGGAAATGGTTTGGTGATCTGGATCGCCGGCTTCAGGATGAAGAAGACGATCAACACCACCTGGTACCTGAGCCTGGCCATCTCAGACTTCATCTTCTGCGCCTGTCTGCCCTTCAGCATCACTCACATGGCCATGGATAACTGGATCTTTGGCCTGTTCATGTGCAAGTTCACCTCCTTTGTTATGTTCGTCAACATGTTTAGCAGCATCTTCCTCCTTGTCATCATCAGTGTTGACCGCTGTGTGTCCGTGATGTTCCCAGTTTGGGCCCAGAACCACCGCTCTGTTAAAAAGGCGTCTCTTGTTGTTTTTCTGGCTTGGGTTTTTGCCGTCGCCCTCAGCCTTCCCTCTGTTATTTTTCGAGATGTTGTTACGTACATGGGTAAAACCAGTTGCTATAACAATTATAACTCAGACCGACGCATTCACAAGGTAATTGGAGTGGCACGCTTCCTAGCTGGGTTTGTCATCCCATTCTTCATCATCATCATCTGCTACTCTATCATCATCCTCAAAATTAAAACCAACAGAATGACCAAAATCTCCAAACCGTTCAAAGTCATGACTGCCCTCGTTGCTGCTTTTTTTACCTGTTGGCTTCCGTACCATGTGTTTGTCCTACTTGAGCTCAACCACAACATCTACGACCACAACGTTATAACCACTGGACTCAAAATCGGAACATCTGTGGCAGCAGCAAACAGTTTCCTCAACCCTGTCTTATATGTTTTCATGGGCAATGACTTTAGGCAGAAGTTTAAGAGCTCAGTCATGTCAAAAATGGAGAGTGCGATGGGAGCGGACGGAGCAGAAGGCCGAACTACAAGCCTGTCTCGGTACCTGTCTCGGTCCAGCTCCGTGGACGGCAGGGTCTCTACACACATTTAACAGTTTCACACTGTAAACTGATACTCAGTCACCCTCTGACCAACCAAACAGCTTGTAAAATATGTAGACTGATTAACAACAGATATGATAAATGTCTTTTCTCACTACGAATCAAGTCAGTAAGGATTCACCATGTAAAGTTTGAAAAAGCTGCTACTTGTCTTTCACAGCTGTTGCACAAACTCAACATTTACAAATCTAAGAAAGTACATATATTGTGTTGCATTCAAGGACTTTTGCCTCAAAAGCAGGAAGAGTGTTTCCAGAGCAGTATTTGTTGAATGATTTGTGCACAATTTTACCAACAGAAAACAAGGACATTTAGTTGTAAATGAAAAGATTATGAAAAAGAAATAAATGTAGGAACATTTGCTTGTTTTGTATATTTGTATTTTTGAATAATTCATATGCACTGAGTGTAGTTTGTGCAATAGATTCTTGTTTTGTTTTGTTTTTTTACTTCTGTTTTGTAAAATAATGCAACCATTATAATCTGCTCCATTCTGTATATATATTTTTTGTACAGCCTGTTCCACTGAATGTATATTGTTTCAATTGCTGAAATGAATAAAATTACAGACATGTGTTGCTCCTGAGCCACAAAAATAAAAACAGATTAGTATCATGTTGTAACAAGATGATTTTTTTTTTTTTTTATTAAAATGACACTTACAGTATCTTTGGTCCGTAAGACAAGAAAACCTTGCAATAATTATACCTTAATGTTGTTATAATATGAAACATTTCTTGTTGTCATACTGATAACATTATATTTTATGTCATAATTTATAGTATTCCATAAAGTACCTTGTTATACATGTTGTATAAGTGTGTATGTTATAATAATGTGAAAATATCTACGAATGTGAAAGAAATGTTAAAAAAAAAACAAAAAAAATGGTGATACAATGAAAATATAGTGAAAATAATTTTTCATAGCAATAATTACTTTTCTGTGGAAATCTCCATAACCTAGTGGTAAAAAAAAATCCATATCCGTATCCAAGCCATCTTCTAAGAGGACCAAGATACGAGATAGACCCACACTGTGTAATATTTTCATGTCAAACTGTGCTGTAGCTTTTAATCTACAGGTGCAGATAGAAACAGACAGCAAATATTCTGCTTTTCATCAGTTTTATAGGATTGTTCTTTTCCTCTAGGGACAAACTCCATAAACACAACATGATGACTGTGAACCTTCTGTACACAGCAACCCTTGAAGTGACCCTTGGTAAACCCACTTACTTCCTCCTTATTACAAAAACAAGGAATCATGACAAGAACACGAACATGAAACACATCTTGTGATTTTTTTTTGATGTTGAAATAATGAATGTCAAAGGGAATCCAGACTGTTAAGGTTAGATATATCAGTATAAATGAATCACAGTGAAACTTTATATATGATTTACTTTTCAAGCAGCCATTATTGATGTCTTTCTAATAACAATCATTCAAAGAGTCACTCGTAACAGGAAGAGGGTTCAACTGTGGTGATTTATCATCTAACTCCAACTAATAGCCCTGCTAGGTCCCATATTACTTATCTAATCACCAACGTGCTTGAGATTTAAGAGCACGCAGGTCGTAGCTGATTCACTGATGATGATCCTGGAACAGATGGAAACTAAATTAAACTGAACCAAAGCTGATTTCCACTTGATGTTACATTTGCAAATTGGAGGTAATATTTTCTTTTATCTTCATGATCAGAAACCCACCATTCATTTATCAGCCTTCCATGTTTCGTCTTCATCCGCTTGTAAAAGTATTAAACCACAACACAAATACCTTATATTATCTTTTATTGGGCCTTCATTTTACATTCATTCCATAGAAAATACATTCAAATGTGACACCTATGTTTCAAAAAGTGCCAGCAAGTCAATGAATAGAGCCAAGAGCCAGTAAAGTTTTAAAGCATGTCTTAAAAATAGAAACAGCTTTTCATTTGCTTTTTGCAATAGAAATATTTTGATGTGTCAGCGCACACTATAAAAATATATACTGTATATATTGTACAGAAAATGGAAGTCAGTTAATGTTTTCTGGATCTCACCAGTGGTTTATTATGTATTTATATATTTGTTTTTTAAGCATATGGCAAAGCACATTGCGTAGCGCTATAAGTCGTGCTGCTTATAAAATCTGAGCACATTTCACACATTTTTCACATGGTTGTGGACTGTTGAGATTTTTTTAGTACGTTATTGGGAGTAAAAGTACTACCAGCTTTTTAATCAGCTGAGCTCTTACTACAACAAAGCAATAAAATAAACTGTTTTCACATTCAGCATGATTAACTGCTTTAAAACAAAAACATCTACCTTAAAACGTCTACAACTAAAGATAACCTCCAGTCTATAACATAATGTCTAATTCCTCAGTGATCTTTGGGGCAAGTGTTGCACAGTGACGTGCTTTTTGGATTTCTGCATCAAGTCCAGTGTTCAGAAAACATATTCAACCAAATTAGTCAATAATAACAGAGATAAATATACACTGTAGAGATAAATCCTCTTCTCTCCTTGAATCAGTGCCTTCAAGAGGGATTTCTTCTTGAATGAGAGGAGCTGAGAATTGAGTTGTTTACCTCTTTTTGTTGAATAACTTACAAAAACACACAGTATCTTCATCAGGTAGTCATCGCCTGCATATTGCATTGTGTTCCCTTCAATAAAGGGTTCGACATTTTAAAGTTCTCAGTGACCTTCATCTATAAAATAGTTACTTGCTCTAAAACTGTGATAGCAGCAGAAATTCTTAATCTTTTGAATATTTGTGATGCAAAATAAGCTCATGACACACTTGAGAGTTTTGTATTGAATCATTTGGATCACTGACTATGAATCAGCCTGCAGAGGCTCAGACGTGCCTCTCTGTAATATCACAGCTATATTGTACCGTCATCATGTTAAGGCATGTGCACATGCCAACACAGCACATGTGCATAGAGCAGGATAAGAAGTGCTTTTCATAATGATCCCAAAAGAAAAAAAAAAAAAAAACCCCAACAAAAACAATCTTCTCTATATAAAAAAAGCTGCACTACTATAAATGCATGGAGCTGTTCAAAAGAAGATGGATAAAAAATAAAATAAAAATAGGACCATAAACAGACCAATTCATCCCCATTATGACATGAAATTATGAAATTAAATAGAGAGAACTACTGAAGTCATGTGGTCTACAAAACATGGTGCAGAATCACAGAACAGTTCAATTAAAGAGTGGAAAGAGAAACTTAAGGATCACATATATCATCTTGGCATGTATTCCTCTGGAACTCCGGACATGTTTCTTTTCTTCAGGGCAGTGTCTACTGTTCTGATCAGTTCATTGATGCTAGCTCGCATTTCAGGTGTATAAGGGTCATATTCTAGCTTGCGTAGCCCCGAGCGCTTAAAGTTGCCATCCTTTTGGCCTTCGACGCAGAGCAGCCGGTCCTCAGAAACCTTCAAACCCAGGAGCTGAACCATCCCTTTAAGCTGGGAGAACAGGTCCCTCTTCAGATCCTCAAAGTGGACCACATGGACCTTCTTTCCATAATGTAGCCAATCTAACGTGTGGGACGCCCACCAAGGAGCATAGTTCTTCACAAACTCAGGCCACTCTATAAAAATGAGAACAAATTAAAAGAAAGAACCCATTAAAAACCTGCAAGAGTTGGTGCAGTGAGTAAAGGTCCTCTAAATGATAAATACAACAAGGAAAATTCAGTACCAGTTTCACAAAATGCAGCACAGTACAGGTCTCCAACATGGTAACTGGTTGCATAATAAATGCATTGTTGTTAATGGTACCTCTTATAAACACAAAAAAACAACTGTGTTTGCAGCTTTGCTAAATAAGATATTAATAAGCTGTTATTTGAGACCTTTGGAAGTTGGATAAAAACAGTAGCCAGTGCATTTTACTTTGAGAGTTAATTTTTTTTATCACATCTTTAAAGTGCAACACAAAAAGCTTTGACCAAGTGGAAACATGAAGAGGATGTGAGAATCATCAGGGTCTAAAACGGAAGTCATTTAGATGAAAGTCATTATTTTGAGAGGTTTTGATGATTAAATTGGCATTAATATTAACAGTTTCATTTCTGAGGAAACGTCCTTCCCTTGCAACTTTTCATCCAGTGATAATCTACAGGCCCATAAAAGCAGCAGCTGGCAGAGAAGGTGCTGCATTAGCACACATCTTTACTGTTTGGAGAGGTTGTGTTTTAAAGTTTAAAGCCTGCAGCGCTGAGTTTGCAGTGCTGTTGCAGAAACCAATGAGCGTGACACCTGCAGAACCAAGGTGGACAGAGTATTATGGGCTGCTCGTACTAAACAGACACTAGCTGTATAGAATAACTGAGGGACAAAATATGACCACACGGTGTTCTTGGTGTTAGGTTTTCAAGAAAAACCACAACTTAAAATAAAAAAGACCAAAATATCGTCTGCTCTCATTACAGTCCTGAACATCCTCTCGTGTTGAAGGTTGACTGAATATCAAATCGAGCGACTTGTGTTCATATTAAACTGAAGTAAAGATGCACAAGCTTTTAACTGAATCAACCAGACGAGAAAATAACAGGCGGAGCTTTGTAAAATGACATGTCCTTAAAAAAAAGTGCCCTACCCCTGACTTTTGGGGACACAGTGAAAGGCAGTGGGTGTCTGTAATTTCACCGGAGCCCACAGTGTCTGCTGTACATGGCGGGCCCTGTACACAATGTCACGCTGACTCTCAAACCGGAGCTCCTGTCTGTATTCGAAGTGGCAGCTGTCACAAAGCCTTTCTCTTACTGATGTCATCACATCATTTCCCACCGACAGAAGGAATAAACATTCATTGAAAATGGCAGGCCAAATGTGCTGATGTTTTCACAAAGAGAGGCAACTGCTGGGTCGGCAAGTCTCCAGCGCTGGAAAATCGATTAAACCTCAGAGAAAAGTCAGAGAGACGATACGCGGATGAGACAAAACCAGTTGCCATGGTTACCAAAACACACGTGGGTGGCTGAATGAATGGAAGTAAATGGAAATATGGGATGAAATATGAAGATTGCTACAGGAATTAAATCCAGACTTTGATCTAATAAACAAAGCGCTACCTCACCTTCTTAAAAAACAAAACAAAACAAAAACCTGTGATCAACCAGCACGCAAATAAATACAACACAAAGCACGGTGACGCACTGAATGCAACACAACACCTATTGACATTTTTGTGTTTGTCCTGCTCTATCAAATTACATGAAGCACAACATTTCTGAGGAACAAGTTGGTTTCACTTGGTGACACAGGACTGCCTCATCATCCGACTAAGGCTGAGGTTGGTTGGCTAACTGTTTCATTTCTCATTTCAGTGTCCTCTTCAAACTCAGCCTCACCGCACTGGTGAATAAGGTCAAAGCCACTAAAATAGCCCTATGCCTCATTTTGTCACTCATTTCCTCCATTTCATCACTGTTCTACGTCACTATCTGTTTCACAGCCTACTGATCAACAGTTTTTTCTTGATTCGTAACACCTAAAAAATGCATAAGCCCATTTTTAAGTTGCACAATCACTTCTAGATGTTTAGTTTTCATATTCTGGTTCCTTTTTCTTAAATATAGAGAACAAAACCTTGCACAAAGAAAAGATTTTTTTTGCAACAATCCTTTGTTCCATTGAGACACTGATAAGATTTTTACCATTTATTCCTTTATTGTTTGCATTGATTAGACATATTTTCCTTTAGTTTGAAAGATAATAATACTCAACACTAAAGATGTTTCTATTTACACACAGTGTTGAATATAATCCAAAATCATATGTTAATTATCATCTTCTGTAGCTCACCTTTTCCTCTCCAATGGGCCTGGGAGGCAAATCCAATGTGGCCTCCATATTTGCGGTTAAACTCTGCCATGAGGGCTTTGTAAGGGTTTCGGATCATGAGGATGCTGGAGTCAAAGGCTTCGATCTCCTTCTTGCCGCTCTCATGTGTTTTAATGCAGATGGTTCTGCCGCTCCTCCAGTGGTCTCGCTCCCCTTTGAATCCTGTCAAAGAATAATGTCTGACAGTCAAAGCTTTCATCCACAGAGGTGCACTGAGGAGCTGTGGATGTTACACACACAGATATTTACCTTTATTATAAAGTGACCCATCAAAGTAATAGCTGCCAGTGTAGAAGCCGGTGGCGAGCTCTATGAGGTGGCGAGCCCAAGTGTTCCCGGCCCCGGGGAAACTAGCAAGGGCCACTAGCTGCTTGGAGCGAGTTGAGAGGAAGTGGCGGTCCATGCATCGGTTATCTAACAGCAACACATAAACAATATTGGTTTTATTATACATGTACATATCAATGAGCCACTGCAGCACATTTGAAAGTTCGAGCTTCAAACAGATTCTGAAAGTGGATCACTTCCTGTTTATTAACGAGGGTGAAAAAAAACCCCTCTAATGTTGAAAAACCAGAATGAAACATATTTCACATCAACAGAAAATGAAAACATGCAACAGAAAAGTCCAAAAGAAGCAATATTTTCAGTTTTAGTTTTTTATTGTAAAGAGTCCTTTTTTATAATAAATGACTTGACTCTCAAAGACCTAAATAACCACCAGCCACCATGTTCGATGACTCTGGAACCTCTAATTATAACCCTTCATTTAATATGTCGGGTGGATGATTTGGTCAGTTCAAAAGCCCTGTATTAACCCTTTCATGCACACTGGTCACTCCAGTGGACAGTTCTTCTCCAGCTGCTCTCTTGTACTTTCATGGGTTTTGTTGTTTTAGTTCCTTATCAGCCAACACAGTGGACACTAATGCACCATCCCATACACTGCAATTCATACCATTACTGTAACTGTGCTGTCCTTGGTAAACCTCATCTGCAGTTACATGTTTGCATGTAAATCAATTGTTAATTGTTATTAGACTGTAATTAACAGTTTGTTTTTTTTTAACGAAACTGTTTTTTTTTTTGCATATTATCTCGAAGTGAATAAAAAAGTACTAGTGTGCTAAAATGTGAGAAAACATCAGATTAGCAATATTAAAAATGTTTTTATTGTATAGTTTTTATTTATTTATTTAGAACATGCAAAAAACCCCAAAATAAAACAAAACAAAGTAAAATAAAATAAGACAAAAACAAAATAACATTTAAATGTAAAGAATCTATGTTCAAGACTGTGCAAGTCTGAATTTTGCATGATCGAAAAGGAGTAGGAACAAGTACAAACTTAAGTTTTCCATATCACTTTCTGATATTAGGTTTTAAGCTAAGCAGGCATTTTTGTAATGGCTTAAAAAAAAAAAAAACTTGATTGTGCTTTTTTCATGGCTAAAGAGGAATAAAAACACAAAAGTTCCATAATTCATGGATGACAGGGTTAAAAAAAAACCCCAAACAAACAAGATTGTGTGAAATCCTGAGTGCAGAATATTTAGATGAAGTGCAGGCACTTTAACTTCTGTTTTACTTTTGTTTACTGGAAGCTGTTTTGCTGATCCAAGCCACCGCTGTTTGGTGCAGTCAGCAAACACTGACAACAACAATGCACACAGCGGACACTGGACTCATGGTCACGACTTATTGTATTATGAAAGAATGTTTAAAAACGTTTTGCAAAAAGAAATAAAGAATTAGGGGCCGTTTCTTTGATAATATACTCTGTAAACAGACTGTCTAGATTGTTTGTCTGTGAATGTGGATCAGCCTACATTAAGGTACTAGAAAAAGGAACTGCCAAACAAACAGAGTATCTTCGTGTTTACAGAAACTGCTTACAGACTTCACACTTCAGTGTCTCTATGCTTTATGTGTTTGCTGCCTGCAGGGTTTGTGCTTTCTTATGTGTACTAGGCTATATCTTTACAAGAAAGACAAAGCTGTCACCAAACTTTACCTTGCACCTGTGTCTGATACACCACAAAGTATTCTTCATTCCCACAGCTCTCAAACTCCTCGCCCTGGCAGTGGTGCAGGCACATGTTCTCATCCTCCAGCTCATGAAGAGAGAAGAGCGGCGTCGGAAAGCCGCAGTAACATCGATCTCCAGCCAGGACGGCCAGGGATTTCTCCTAAAACACAGCATCCATTACATACTGAGCATACGCTTATATGACCTGTGCCTGCATACGTCCACACCCAAAGCCTCCTCACCCTCTCTGTGCACATGTCGACACACTTGTCCACAGACATGTTCTGAATGACGGCGCTGAAAGGCAGAGCCAGAGTGACATTGTCCGGCCTGTGGAAACAACCCTTGAAAATGGCGCTGCCGTCTGAAAAAAACAAAATAAAAACAGAACATACCAGAATTTTAGTCTCTAAGTGCACAGAAAAACACTATATGCTGCGGTTTTATGGTTTCTGAGCACGGCGCCCATCAGCTTGGCTTCTGTCCAGTAACCCTGGCTGTAGAGATCCCACTGGGACCCTCTCCTGGGCTATTGAAGCCCTGACCTGCCAGAACCCTGAACGAACAGCATCACTCTCATCCTGCAGTGTGTTGATGACCTTCAACCTCCCATCCCCACTCTTATCTGATGGAGAGACCATCATAAATCACTACAGCAGAGGAGAGCCGCTTCCCTCTTTACTGGACTTTTCACAGATGATTTTTTATTTGATTATCCTGGATTGGCATGTAGATCAAACTGAACCAAAACAGACGAACCTGAGAACACACAGTGCTTCAGTGGATGTCAGTGATTCTTAGTATATATGAAGTGTCAGAACATTAAATAATAATAATAATAAAAAAAAACACTTGAAGCTTCTTTACCATGACAGATAATGGCCAGTTCTTCAAGCAGCACTAAATAAAGTATATAAATGGAGCTTTGTGTTGATATGAGCACTTCAGTAAGCTTAGAGAGCTTTACCAAGAGCATTAACTATCAATGCTGGGAGGCTTTAAATCTGTGTGTGTATGTGTGTGTGTGTGTGTGTGTGTGTACAATGTCTTATGGTTTATTTATGTTTGACCTTCTGCTCTGATTAAAAATGCACCTTTAATCTTATGTCTATTTTTCTCTTCGTTTCCCCACAGTGTGTCTGTTATGAGTGCACCTTCTGTTATCTGTTGTTGCCTTTGCACATTGTAGAGCTTTATAAATCATACTGAAATGTATTCTATGCAGCATTCATACACACAAGCAGAGGCAGCACAATCGTGGATGCAAACACACAGCTGAGTTCAATCACAGTCGTAAACACAGTCTGCTCTAATAAAATAATATGGGCTGTACAACAAAGATATTTCCATGTTTTTTTTTTTACACAGGTTTGTCAGAGTAGACACTGCAAGCACAAAATAACAATTATATGTAAAGGTCTGAAACCACAGAACAGCCACTTCAACACATTTCCTGCGTTTCCTCTTTGTTGTTCAAACCAAAGCTCACATGGCCGAGATCAAGGTCAGAGGTTAAATGTAGGAGCTAACTCAGCAGTCTGGTTAAAACTGATGAAAAAAAAAAACCAAACAAGAAAAACATATAATCCTCCTGAAATGAGAAGACACAGTCCACTCTTCACGATCATACTGTAGTGCATCAGGCGGATATTGTACAAGGCTGGGAAAAATTCAACATACACTGTGATAATTTGATCAAATCTTGAGTCCATTTTTAAGACACGTAGAGGACATAGAGTTTTGGGCCATATGGCCAATATAATTATATTTACACAAGTCTGAAACCTTACCAAAACTGAAGAATCCTGACTCCACTGTAAAAAGTAAAACATTGCATCAACTTAAAATTTTTTATTCAATAGGTCACACATACATTTTTTTGTAATTAAATTACACTACATTAAATGTAATTATATTTGATTCACTCAACTAATTTTTTTTAAATGTGTGACCTATTGAAGAAAATTTTTAAGTTAATTCAATGTTTTACTTTTTACAGTGTAGACTTTTCCATTTTTATTGTTTTGTTATCTTTACGATGTGAACTGCAACACTGCCATTTCTATACCACTGTTAACATATATATA
>JAQQZY010013350.1:0-12440 GCA_030068375.1 Ostorhinchus rueppellii | reverse complement strand
AACCGGAGTACCCGGAGAAAACCCACGCAGACACGGGGAGAACATGCAAACTCCACACAGAAAGGTCCAAAGGTCCCACCCAGGAATCGAACCCAGGACCTTCTTGCTGTGAGGCACGAGTGCTAACCACTGCACCACCAGATGTCGCCCTGACATCTGACAGTTATAACCAATTCAACCCTTGTCCCCTCCCCCTACCCCTTTACCCCTACCCCTTGGCACTACCCCTTGAAACCAAGTTCCAAATGCTCGATCAAATGATTAAGTTGTTTATGAAGAAAATACATACTTTTGTGTGTTTCTTTCCTCACACTGCTGCACTTTTTTGTGTGTTTACCTCCATCTTGCCGATGATTCGAACTGAATTATGGGGGATTTCTCAAACCCCTGTGTTTCTAGTGTGGTCCTGAAAAATCTCTACTTCGAGGGGGCTAAACATCCCTCCCACTTAGCCCTTCAACTACGATTCCTCAAGAATCGCGATGCCCCTAACCCTTAAAGTGAATGTGCAAAATGGAGGGACAGGGGTAAAGGGGAGGGCCAAGGGGTGACTTGGGATTGGACCTTTGTGTAGACCTCAGAACACAATTTAAAGTCAAATATCTTTAATTTATTTGCAAAGGGTGTATTGATCAGTCTTTGAATTAAAGAACAATGCTATAATTTTGAGCGCACCCTCCCGAATGAATGGATCATATTGCGTGCATTTTCTCAGTAACTCTAACTGAACACAGTAACATTTATTTTGTTATTTAATTGCGTAAAGGATTTACTTATAAAAAGTTGGTCAACAAAGCTGTAATGTACATAAGCCAATTAAAGCTACGATGTAAAAAGACTGAAAAGACACTAAGAAGGTCTCCCAAGCATGACGCAGTATTGTAAGGTAAAGGTGCAGCTGGTTTCTTCTGACACAGACTTTGATTGACCGTCCTTACTGAATAGCTGTTATTAAGGATAATGGGTTGACTTTACATACTTGAGTTGAATGAGAGGAGCTGCACCTTCACAATAACCGACAGCAGCAAAGTAAATTCGCAGGTCGAAGCAGCTCTAAATAGCTCAGCTCACCTTGACAGGTAACCAAGGGAACATCTGGATGGTTGTCTGCAGACATTACAGTGGCATGCAGCCGTACCAGAAAAAGCCAGATGGCCAGAAGAGGACACATGCACATGAACTGTGTGTGTGTGTATGTACATGTGGAGTGTGTGTGCATGTAAGTGGGCATCTGCTGTGAATCTTCAGTCAGCTCCGGTTTCATCTTGCCCTCTGTGGATCTGCTCCTCTGAGAAGCCAGGAGAGCAGCGCAGACGTAAAGAATGGCAGTTATTTGAGGCGGGGAATTCCTTAACCTTCTCCAACAGATTCCTGCGCCCTCCTCGTGATGAAAGGTGATGATGAGCATCAGCCTCGCTTCAATCCAGCCTTCGCATCTGTGCACCCTGAACCCATTTCCTGCGCTCTGCCTCGTAGCAATTTACCCAAGCAATTGTGATAAGTAGTGGACGGGGCAGCAACAGTTGGAGTCAATTCACTCAGCTCGGCAAATTAAAGACGTAAAGTGAAACGGCTGCAGACATAATGAAGAGTTGGCCTTCGCTCCAAAAATGCACTGAGATTAGAAGAAATGTTTGTGGCCAGAGAAAGTCAGCTTCCAGTTATGAAAACCAAGAAGGACTGTATAATCTCGTAAGTGCTGTCTGTGTTCGCTGTCCAGATTTAAAGGTCTGTGGATGAATTGTGCTGCTCAAAGAAGGAGATTAATGTTTGAAAAAGAAAAAAATGGAACCGTTTCTTTCAAGGATATTAAGCTCCTGCACTGCTCAGACCAAAAGTATAATCTATCCTGTTGAGAGTATTGTTCGATGCTATTCTGTAAAAATGACCTGTACAGTACATGTCACTTACTTTGATTTTTTTTATATGTTTGACTTAGAGTCTGTATGAGCTGGGGAGCGTGTTGTTCACTGATGACAGCTGACAGTAGCCTTAGATGCAGCGTTCCCACTTTAGAGGAGCACAGGAAGAGCCCTGAATAACTCAGGAGCATGTCACTCTACATAGAAATCAGTGAACAGGCAGTTATATGACGGATGGAGACCAAGACAGTTGTTAGTTCAGATATTGTCATTGCCAGGTGGAAACCTTGTAAGTCCATTTATGGTCTTTTTTTTTTTTTTTTGTCATAAAACGATTCTATTGGTCAGTCTCCACTTCATCCTGACAGTTTTAGAAATACTTAACCCAATGAAAACTGTTGAAAATGGCTTGTGACTATAGAGCTCTTTAAGTCCATTTATTTGTTTAGAATATACATTGTTTTTCCAGTTTCCTGAAAATATCAAGAGGTTTCCATCTGACGGTGACAATATGATACTTTACATAGACAAACACATGCAACGCTTGTATCCTGAACAACTCAAACTCCAAATTTGATTAAAGAACAAATAAAAAAGGCTATAAAATATCCAGACGTTTGAGGTTACACTACACATATCTGCACTAAGAGGTAATGCAATTCACTACCCACCCGTCTAAGTATAAAGAAGTCAACATAATGCATGCAAACACTAAACTAATTTGTCACCTGAAAAGGCGGCTGACAGCCTCTCAAAGAATAAATGAATGAAGCTGTGGATACTGGAGGTAAACTGGCATTGAACAGCTGCAGCGGTGAATAGCCATGACTGATGTCTATGGTCTCTGCACCACTTGACACCAGATTATTGCTCTGTGGTTTAATACAGCCACATGCCATAAAGCAGAAGTCACACTCCATGCAGGGAAGAAACGAGGGGACAGCTCGGCCCGGTGTCTCCTCTGCTCTCCTGCCTCATCTCTGATCTCCAAGGCTCTGTGGAGCGCATGCACTGCTGAGCAGGCACACAGGAACGCAACACACACAACCACAAAGAGCCTCAGGGGCTCAGGTGCTTAGAGGTGAATAGAGTAATATGGTCATGCTCGGTTTTAATTCTATGTTAGCTCAAGTTTCACAACCAAAGGGCTTTTTCACACAGCTTTTTCCCCTCCTGTCCCTCTCTCCATCCGTCTGCCAGTCACTCTTTCCATCATCCGCCTTCCTGCAGTGAACCTGGCAGGCAGCATCCACCTGTTGGAGCCCAGGTCGGCCCACTGAAACCCTAACCCACTATAAAGGCTGGAGGAACTGACAGAAAGGTCAAAGGTCAGCCCACAAAGACAAGGTAGCACCCCTGCCCCACTGCCTGGGAAACAGTAGCCAGGCTGGTAGATCTGCAGTCATTCACCGGCACCCCTTCCTTCACTGTCTCTCCTGGACTGAGCCTGCTCCTCTTAGACTGACTTATACATCACACACTATGTACAGTACTAACATCAACAAAGCAGTGTTTCCACTGACTCCTTAGCCAAAAAAAAAAAAAAAACTCTGCATGCATTCTTCTTGGACTGTTAAACCAACCCATAGATGGGCACAGAGGAAACACAGAGTTAATACAAAAGACAACTCATTTATTTGCCCACATGATGTCTGTATGGAAGTAAATGTTTACTTAATACAAAGCTAAACCAGCTGAGATTACACAGTGTAAAACATGGTTTGGCATCGAATCATAGGAAGTATGAGCTATCTGTGATTGATGTCCTTATTCCATACTTTCAGATATCTAACCTAAGTTGTAGCCCATACAGAGCTGGATTTCTGGATTTACCAACAATCTTGAAACTGAAGAAGATTGAAGGTCAAACAAATGAAGCAGAAACAAACCAAACATGAATCTAAAAGAATAAAATTGCTGCTCCCATAATTCATTAATTCAAGATGAAAAACTGCCAACAAAAAAAAAAAAAAAAAGCCTCACAGTACAAGATAATTCCTGCAATCTCATTCACAGTCACACTCAAACACACCATCTATAATAAGCTTGGACACATTGTGCATACATCAGCAGTGCATGGCATTCGTGATTAGCTGGGGGTGTGCTCACTCTCCACAACCACAATTTAACTTCATTCGCCACTCATTAAATTTTAATTTCCACAGTGACCTGGATAGCTTGTGGTCCTAAATTCAGTTTCCGTGTATCCAGAGGGCAAAGGTGAGGACTGAATGCAACTGACCTCAACCTGCAGCAGCTCAACTTCATCTAAACCTTGAAGCCCTCAGAGCCCTGCAGGACATTCTCTGTTAATCAGTCAGTGCACTAGCATAGCTCACAAGGTCCAGTACTGCGTTTATATTCATAGGCCTCAGTATTTATGAGCGGCTATTTGCCACCGCTGACTTTATCACTGACCCGTAGTAAACACTGATGTATGTGCTCTGTTCGTCCAGTTTATCTGCATTAAAGTTTACCAACTCTGGCTCATTCACCCCAAAATGTACATAAATGTAGAAACGTAAAAATTCAAAACATTTTCAAGCATTACTCGCTAGTTAATCTAAATGTTTGTAGCGATCGCTGAAGCTCATTCATTCATTTTGCAAACTGCTTAATCCTTTAGAGTATTGCAGGGAGGGTGGAGCTTATCCCTGCTACTGTCGGATGAAAATCAGCAAACTTTGTCAGCTGAAACCCAAAAAACTAATTTTCATTTCCAACTTGCTCTCAAAGGATTTTTTCAGCAGAGCACTCTCTTTAATATTTCATCAACACAACCCAGTCCTTGTAATTAATGCTGGGGAGGTCTCTGGAAAAAAAAAAAAAAAGGATATCAAATGACAGTGCTTGTGTCTAAACTGTGACTGAGGGGTTTGAGCTGCTCCAGCTTGGCCTTGGGCGAGGAATTGTAGTCGTTACGGGTCACGAGAACCCTAGGCTAGCGGGTCTATACAGACCTAATTGCCTATTGTCAACTCTGACAGTCTCTTAATATTTTCATGAGATGGTTGATGGCAAGAGCACAAAAGAGGCTTCCTCTTATTTCATCCCATCAGCACATGCAAAACTGATATTAAGTATCGCTTTCAAGTGAGAAAATTAAAAGAGTAGGAGTTTGTGTGTATAAACTGAAGTTGGACGTACTCCCACTGTGGAGCCCATTCATATGTGACCTCACCTCTAACTCCAGTAAGAATCTAATGGGTACTTTTAAGCTGAAGTTAAAGTTCTCATCTGTCTTGCTTCCATACCTCACTGCCATCTCCAGCCACAATAAGCTTATTCTATGGTTATTGAAAACAGTCTGTCTGCTACTGAAGCCAACTCCCTGTGCACTTTAATTATGCAAATAAACCAGGTAAATTCCCATGATCAGATGTTGCTTTTTGACCTGTCCTTTTAACAAAGGGCATTTTTCCCAGGGTAATATTTTTATTATGATCTGCTGTTGGAATAATATAAAATATGCCAATGCAGCAAACTTACAGGCGGTAGCTCAAGGACATAATCTCAGCAAAGTTAATTTGGGGTTTGGCCATTCAATGCTATGCCATAAAATATTTATAATTAGGAAACCCCTGCAAAGTGTGTGTGTGTGCAAAGGGCAGTAGAGTATTAATGTATACAGAAGTTAAAAATGTTTTCTAACACTGATTAAAGACGTAGAAAAAATAGACTCTCCGAAGGGCATTTAATTGTTGCAAGATGATATGAAAGCATTTAAGAAATGTTTTTCCATCTTGAGGATCTGATCAGTTTCTTTCTAAAGTTTTCTAAGCAAAAAAATGTATCACACACTTGGCTGGGGCTGAGCAACGTGACAAAAATCTTACATGTTCATATGCAGATAATGAAACATATTACAATACATAAAATAATGACAGTTGTGCTTTTATTCAGAACCTTCATGCAAATTTGAAATTAAGCGTGTAACAAAATCGAAGATATTAGTGATATAAAATATAGACAGAAAGTATTTTTTAACTGTAGAAGTGCAAATAACTGTAGTGTACTTTTTGACATATTCTTGCATAAGTACTAAAAGTGGTGTTTGAGTATAGTTCGGGTCTAGTTTTCAAGTCCATATCCAACTTTTCATGCTTAAACCGTATCCATGTGACGCCTGATGTGCAAGAGCTCAAACCACTACCCAAACCACAAACATGACACAAGAAATAATAATGTTAAAGAATTTAATCATGTGATATGTACCATTATAGAACATATGTACAGGGTATTGGTGACATGCTATAAGTAGGTTTGTTTGCAAATAAATAAGAAAACACAAAAGCTGCCTGAGTCTGGTTGGTTTCAGTACGTGTGCTGTTAACTTTCCCTCCAGTGGTTTTCATGTATAAAAGCACAATCACTCTACGCAAACACTCTTCCTTGAATTTTTATCAACTCTCGGCTACGACTGTATTCAAACAATAAGTCTACAGGCTGGGTGAGGGGGGAGAGGGACGTCTGGGGACCAAGCCGACTTCCTCTTCACAAAAACGGGACAGCGGGCGGATGGGGAGGGAGGGGAAGTGCGACCTCGGGTAAACAGTCTCCACTCTCGTTTTCCCATAACAACATGCAGACACAACATTGGGCCAACCCGGTCCAACTCCAGCAGGTAGCACCACCCCAGACACACCAAAGCGGCCACCTGAACCACCCTGTTGACCTTTTTCTCTCCACAGAGGAAGCAATTTGGAAGCGATCACCCATAACTGCATCCATCCTCTGGGACCCAACAGGTGAGTGGCTCAAACATGTCGCTCAGACAATGGGTTTATTATCCGTCCATACCATAACCGTGGTACAATAACAGCACCCTGCCTTCACTGTTTGCCACCCTGGAATTAAAGCCCAATTTAGCCATCAACAAGTGCAAAATAGGGGGATAAAGGCAGCTATCATCTCCTTCTACCACACAGAGCACCTGGTGAAGGCCACAAAGCACTGCTGGAGGGTCCCACAGTAAAAAGGGGAGGTCAGTTCCCATGGTAGATAATGGCAGCTAAGGGTTAGCCTAATGTGTTTACGGGTGGACTTACCTGATGCCTCAGTATAGATCTGATATACCTACAAAGATTCGACCACACAAGCAGATGTCCCAAACAGAGAGCCCAGGTGCTGCAGAACCCCCCCCCCCCCCCCCCTTATCCTGTGTATACCGTTCCCATATGAACATGAGGTGTAGTAAGACTTGGGGTAAACCATATAGAGTTGTAATCCAATCTAAGACTCTCTCTAAAATGAAACAACAAAAAGGAGAAACTATCGAGGGGGTAAAAAATCCATCCCGCCACAACAACGGTGGTCTCAGAGCCTATATTTAACAGCGGTGGGAATTGTGTGAGCAGCCATACAGGAACACTTTCAATGCACAGCGAAGGTCGACTGGGACTGAACTTCCTCCTCAGTCTCCAATGTGAGCAGCGCAACTCATTTCAAGTCCCTCGACCCCCTACACCCACACCCAACAGCAAAATAAAGAGATAAGCATTGTTTAGCCAAACAATGGGCCACTTTCAAAGTCTCAAAAGCTTCCATTTTCACATCCAAGGCCAGCATTTGAAGTCAAGCATCGTAATAAACAACTTTACAATTGAATATTGAGAACCCTGTAGGTACAATAGGAAATCTTCAAGAGGATCTGATTTCATTGTCCAGAGATATTAATGTTGGGAACAGGTGCAGAAGGATATACAGAAATATGGTACAGCACCTCAGACTGAAAGGCTGCTTCCAAAACTGACCCTTATTTATTACTTCTGGGTTAAAAACGTGACTGCATGTGACTTACAGACTCTGAGTAGAAATACTGATCAACAAAGCAATTCAACACAGATGTTGAACCACACAATGTGAAAGTCAGAGATCTAAAATGGAGAAAAGATTTATCCTCAAAGTGTGAACTAGAATTTTACTAACCTTCAGAGAATTTTGGTCTGCCAGGGCAAGTGCTTGCTTCTTCAGCTCTGACACTTTTTTCTGACATTGTTGACAAAAGCCTCCTTTCTCCTCCGACTCGGTAATGGAAACTGACCCGGCGCCCTCAGGAGGAGGCCGGCTGCTGCAGCGCGCGTCCTCCGCAGAGTGGAGTCTTTTCCTGGGGGTTAGATCGCCAGCCGCCGGGGACACTCCACTCGGACATCCCTCCACCTTCAACATAAGGAGAGTGTTTTGGTTAACTTTTAAGATGTAAATAAGTGAGGAAGTCACACCTTTAGTGCACAGAAGTGTGAAGATGGAAGTGTTTTGTTTCTACCTTGACAACAGAGCACCTGTACCAAGTGCGTAAAACCGAGACGCCGGTCGCTCGGATTTATGAGACACAGAGGTAAACAATACATGAGCTCAGTCTTAATAATTAAGTTCAATGAGACACTTACGGTGAACTTGCGGTTGCTAAGGTCTGTTCCATCAGCAGCTGAATTGACCCCAAATGAGTTCATTCTCCCAGATCAGGGTTACACCTTCAGAAGTGCGTCTTCGCAAAATACCCAAGTCAGAAGTTTCGCAGGTGAAAAACGCGAGGCGCAGCCATAGGCTAAACTGAAGACCTGGCTGAGGAAGACTAGTCATCTGTTGGGGTTTACTGGACCAGTAGCTGCTGATCGAAAGCAACTGGTGAGTGCGTCCCATAAGTTTACAAGCAGCAGGAGAGTTTTGGTACAGGAGGACGCACAGCGGTGCGCAGGAGGCGGTATTACTCCTGGAAGGGGAGGGCTACAGAAAACTTTTCTGCTTGGGGTGAGGGGATTAAAGGAAGGTTAAAACCTGTTATTATGCTGCAGACTAATCTGAATTGTAGTTGTAGTAGCCTAATCTACTGGCTCTCCCCTTTATTCCCGGTAAGTAGCTTTAATGTTGGGAAAATCATCATGTTGTTGGTTACACTGTCAGACACAATCCTATTTAACATCATGTTTATCCCGGTTCCATTAAATGAAAGCATGGTTCTTCTGCATCACTGCATGAATGGACTTCAAATGGTATTTCTGGGTTTGAACAAAGGACTTTGATTACACAACATACGACTGAAGAGAGCCTAGCACACACTGTAACCCCCATGAAGCACAATCATTACCACAATAAAAGAAAACTCTTAGATTTTCTCAGATCATGATTATTCTTTAAAGTAATTAGGGAAAAAAAAACAGTTATGCGTAAATGTTATTTTTCTGAATTCAGTTTCAAGAGGAAATATGTGTGGATGAGGGGTTTTTTTTGGGTTTATTCTTTAGAATCTACTCAGTACGGTGTTGGCTTTTGCTCCATTAGGTCTCCCTATGAGAAGGAAGTGGGTTTTACGCCTAAACACATAGTGTGACCACTCAGATTCAGGGCACACTAGTGGAAACTGATGCCCCTCCTCCTGGTCCAGGACCGGCTGGTCTTGTGCGCTGTCGGCGTTACTCTGGCGCCATCCTCTGGCGTAAACCCAGAGCAGCAGTTCTCCAAAAAGAAAGGGTCGGGGTATACTAAGGTTAAATATTTATTTGGTCAACTTTAAATATTTTATGTCGGTGATGTAAGCGACAATACCCACATGCTCTGCTGCCGAACATCTAAAAGGGCTCCTCCCATGCCCTCAAACCACCTATTTAAGGAAATCACTCGCCTCTTTTTTTTGTCTTGTGATTGTACATGTCATTCCAGATTATAGTCAATCTGATGAAGTAACTGAAAAGTAGATCATATTAGACCAAATGCATCGTTTGATGCTCTTTTATGTTGACCGTCAAAAATCTGGCTGAAAAAGGGAGGTGTCTGCAAAAAAAAACCCCAAAAAACTGATGTTTTTTTTTAAAGGAAAAAAAATGACTGACATAGTGTTGTCTTCATTTAATTCATCAGGTAGTTCACAAACACAACTATGAGAAGTTACTAATCATATTTAAACTGATGCAAAGTTCATTCTTAGTGGTTTCCAATGTGTCAAAGATCTAGTGGGAATATTGCGCATCCACACAGTCATTGCGAAACAGAATTAAAGTCAACTGTTGGATAAGATACTTGGATTTGCTGCTTAACATAAACTAACTAATGGTTGATGACCCAGGGTGAAGCTCAGATCAGCAGACCAGCTCCAGGATGCTGCGAGGTGCTGTTCCAGGTCCTGAATACGGTGCAGGACCTGGGACTGCCAAAGGCGCATCAGCTGCTTGTCTCATCTGGTCCACATTGAAAACACTCAAGTATGAGATCATCTTTATCAAACAGACCCGTGTTTCACTCATCATTTCCACATATTCTTACCTTTGTTTTCCTCTTTAGCAGGTGACTTGTAAATCCAAATATGATATCGGAGTCTACGAAAATTGTCCCAAGGTCTATGACGTTGGGGTTGGGCTTCCCAGCTCCAGGAGACCCCGATGAGTTTGGTAAAGCCATGTGGGCTGTAGCAGAGAAAATATTCCACTCCTTGAGGAACCTATTTGATTCGTAGAGCCATCTAATTTACATCTCTCGTACCCTCCAAGAACATCCACCAGGTTTAATCCGGACATCCAGTCACTCACGGTGAGCGCTCGCACGTGTGCGTAAAACAAACCCTCTCAGATTTCCTGTAGTCCGAGAAGACAATAACGCAGTCCAATCCATCCGGCATGCATCCACTTTCCATCCACTGATATACTTTTTAAGCCATTCTGGGGTCGCTCATGCCTGATCTTTGAGCGCTGCAGGTCTGAGAGCGAAGCAGCACCTTGTACATCTGCTGCACTCTGTTCTCCATCCTCCCTCCCTCCCTCCCTCTCTCTCTGTCGCTCTCTCTCTCTTCCTCCCTCTCAATCACTCACTCTCGCTCCCTCCCTCCCCAGTCAGACAGTGATGACCCGCTCTCCCACCCTATTTGCTGGTGCCTAGTTGTCAGCCCCCACGCTAAGATGTAAAACACAGTGACAATCCTGGCCATAACCGCTAACGACAGTCCCCTGTATTATTCCTGTAATATTCATGTAGGGACTCACAGTCTGTCTGTGGACGCCGTAATGACCTCATCAAAGCTTACTTTATGGTCCCCCCTGTAATATTCTTATAATTTTCCTTCAGGGGGGTGGCTATCCATCCTTCCTGTTACTTATAATAATACATTTTCGCAAGGGAATATCAAATATGAAGGCACTTTATTTATTTCTTCACAATGAGGATACCTGCAGGGATAGACAGTCTCATTAGAGTTGATTAGATTTTGATTGATTATAATTTACAGTATATATTGTAGCTTATCAAAAGCAAATCAATTAAACCCGGCACAGTTATTGGTTTGGTTTATGGGTTTATGGCTTAGGCTCATCTAACTCTTTGTGACCTCTGAGGAAAAACTTGATAATTTAAAGTGTGCCAGCTATCTACTGATAAATAATGCAACTCGTGTCTGAAATCCAGTAAGATCTCATGATTGCAAATCGATATGCAACGAATAGCCTTCATCATTTCCAGCAGACTGGACCTAGTTAGCCCATAGATTGAGAGTCTGCGGCCAGTGTGTGGTGGAGTTGCATATGTGATTCAGTGGAGTCATTATGTCAGCCTTATTAAGACATTAATAAGCCGGACTGGGTGGTACGGAAAATGTGGAAACTGCATAGACTCCAGAATCTAAACCTGAGCTCAGTTTATGAAACAGTTTCTCTTAAAGCTCAACAGCTCCGACACTGTAAAGATGATGTCATCCTGCTGCTGCTCCACGGACACAGAATAGTGGGACTGAACACGTGACAGATTTAACTGAGATATGGACACGTTTTGTGAGTCACAGCTGGAAACATCTGCACTCCTATGAAACATTTATTGAAAATGACAAATGAAAAGACACACGAACAGAAAACGGTCCAAAAACGCACTGTTTCTGCATCTCTGCTGCAGTGTTTTGGATCACCTCCAACCACTGCCTCATGATGAAGTCACTCGTGCGTGAGTTTTCCTCTGATTTCCAGTTTAGAGACGTGCCAGTGTGTGATACTGAGTAATTTGACAAACACAGTGGAATTGTGTGGGCTATTTGGGGCGGATTTACCCTTTAGCCACGAAAAGAAAAGTGAGTTTAGACCGATCTTCAAACTTTTATTGGGTGTCATGACCTGATCCAATGAACCCATGAAGACCCAGTGCTACTTTTGCAGCATTCCCCAAATGAATGACTCTGTCTCTATTTAACTTCTCTTAAAGGAGAATTCCGTCCATTTTACAAACATAGCACATCTGCTTGAGGTCAAAGAGAGTTGGCCAAAGGGAAAACCGCGAGAAATGTTCATGCGGGCTGCGCAAAGTTATTCTCTTGCGCTGTTTTATTGTTCTGTTCAGCGTCATATGACACTGTCATGTGACTGGAGGGGTAAACGTAGTAGGGACCTGGATGTTGAAGCTACTCCAGCATGTTTTCATAGTATAATAATTATGAGTGTTCAGGGAGTGTTTCCGTGGAGAAAAAGACAATTTTGGATTACAGGATTGTATGACCTCGGCGATTGATTTGTGTGGACTGCTGTGGAAACCAGAAGAAAATTTAGGTTGGTGCGCTATTGTGTGCTATTTCTAAAAGCTCAAACTGTAAGGTGCCTGTGCTAGCTCATG
>JAQQZY010013316.1:0-12442 GCA_030068375.1 Ostorhinchus rueppellii | reverse complement strand
GATAGATAGATAGATAGATAGATAGATAGATAGATAGATAGATACTTTATTGATCCCACAATGGGGAAATTCAAGAAGGTAGTGAAGTTCTGGTCGAATCTGGATCGGGGAAGCATCTGCAGTGATGCGGACGCTAAACCAGTCCGTTGTGGTGAAGAGGGAGCTAAGCCGAAAGGCAAAGCTCTCAATTTACCGGTTGATCTACGTTCCCACTCTCACCTATAGTCATGAGCTCTGGCTAATGACCCAAAGAAATAAGTTTCCTTTGCAGGGTGGTCAGGCTCAGCCTTAGAGATAGGGTGAGGAGTTGAGAGTAGAGCCGCTGCTCCTCCATGTCCAGAGGAGCCAGTGGAGGTAGTTCATCTGGTGAGGATGCCTCCTGGAGGCCTCCCTAGGGAAGCGTTCCAGGCATGTCGGTCCGGAGGAGACCTCGGGGCCGACCCAGGACACGCTGGAGGGATTCTGTCTCTTGGCTGGTCTGGGAACGTCTTGGGATCCCCCCAGAAGAGCTGGTGGAAGTGGCTGGTGAGAGTACTGTCTGGGCCTCATTGAAGCTGCTGCCCCTGCGACCCAGCCCCAGATTAGCAGAAGATGACGAGTACGAGTACAATTGGTTTACACTCAAACATGTTACTGCAGATCAGGTTTATGAAGAACAGCAAAGTTACACTAATGGTGTGAATGTCAGTGTATGGGATGGTACAGAAGTGTCCACTGTGTTGGCTGATATGGAACTGAAACAACAAAATTCATGAATATATAAGAGAACAACTGGAGAAAAGCTGTCCACTATAAACACCAATATGTATGAAAGGGAGAATTCATCATTGATGTTGGCTGATTTAGTTTGCACTCAACTGATGAACAGTTGAAATGTTGAAATAAAATTAAACAACAAATTGGAACACCACTCAAAGTCTGATCACGAAACAGCTTGAACTATCATAAACCAGGTTTAATGTCATTATCCTAAGATTCAGATCATTCAGAGCTAAATCATAAACAGACACTGATTCATTCATTAACCTTTTCATGCATGAATTATGAGAACCTAAGTTGAGATTTTTTTTTCTGAGTGTTTTTATTCCTTTTTAGGCATGAAAAACAAACAATGAGAGTGATTTTTTTTTTTTTTTAAATAAACCTATTTTTCCAGCAATTATAAAAATGTCCACTCAGCTGGACACCATGTATTTAATTTTTGAAGCAAAGAAAGATGTATTTAAAACACAACATCAGAAAGTGATAAACTGTGTGAAAACTACAAAATTAAAACATTTTTCATGCAGCTCATCTGATATTTTAATCTGATATATTGGTGAAATTCTACATACTTCTACTGAGACAGTTCAGGTTATTCATACACTGTAAAAAGTAAAATATGGAATCAACTTTAAGAATTTCTTCAATAGGTCACAAAAAAAAAAAAAGAGTTGAGTGAACCAAAGTAAATCACATTGATGAATATAATTTAATGTAACTCAATTTGGTTCACTCAACTCATTTTTTTTATGTGTGAAGAAAAATATTTAAGTTGATTCATTGTTTTACTTTTTACAGTGTAATTTTTTTTTTAGGTTATCTAAAGTTTTTGTAAAAGGCTAGTCTATAAATGTAACCATTTTTGTGTCATTTTACTTTTTTTTTTACACTAATACAAAGAGAAAAATGTGCAGTTTTCATTATTTATAGTTTATTATGATAGTATTTTATTGCTCTGACCCACTTTTGATTGAATTGACCTAAAATGACTTTAACATCTTTGATTGTTCATATCTCAAATGTCACCTTTGCATTTCACTAATTTATCCCACGGGCCGGACTGGACCCTTTGGCGGGTCGGTTTTGGCCCCCGGGCTGCATGTTTGACACCTGTGACAAAGAATTCACAAATTATGATGGAATGCTTTTATTTGTCATTGCACGTATTTCAGAGCAACGACGTTTTCTTTCAGTTACAAATGTCCAAGAAGACATAAACAGACAGGACTGGTTAGAACTGGTGAATCCAATTAGAAGTCACAATAATAATAAACAGCAAAAATGCACAATAGATTTGAGTAAATATGTGGAAATCAATGCTAAAATAAAAAAAAATTGCAATTTTGACAATATTCTGCCCCAGTCTATCATTTACACATAGACATTATATTATGTACGAGTGTCATTTTATTATTCATTATAGTGATTTTAGAAATTCATGAAGGTTTTGGTCTGTTGTTCTTATAATAGTTTAATTTAATGCACAATAGATTTAAGCAAATATGTGGAAATCAATGCTAAAATTAAGAAAATAATTGTAATTTTAACAATATTCTTCGCTCTGTTTATCATTTACATATGTACTTTATATTATTTACATGTTATTTTATTATTCATTAAAGTGATTTTAGAAACTCATGAAGGTTTTGGCCTATTGTTCTTATAATAGTTTGATTTAATGCACAATAGATTTGAGCAAATATGTGGAAATCAATGCTTAAATATAAAAAAAAGTGTAATTTTAACAATATTCTGCCTCAGTTTATCATTTACAGATGTATATTATAATTTACAGATCACAGTGTATCTACAAATACACAAAACATTTAATAAAAGGCAGAATATTGGTACATTGTTATTACAGTATATATTTTGTTCTTTTGAGAGGAAGGTTTGTTAACATCTGTTTTTCTTTTTTTTTCCCACAGTGATGATTTTGGTCTTTTTATCATGTGTTTATCATGAGACAAATTTTTTTTCATCATATAATTAAGTTTTTGTTTAAAAAAAAAAATTTTTTTTTGGGACATTGTGTTATTATTTTACCTGTATGAGATCATATTGAGCTGAATGTAGAACCTGACCTTGTGTGGATCAGTATAGAAACTGTTCAGGGGTTAGATTGGAACTTATTTGGACTATAAATGTATAAGGAGAAGACAGAGCAATGACCAGTTTCAGGTCTTTAACCCTTTCATACATATTGGTCACTAGTGGACAGTTATTCTACAGCTGTTCTCTTGTATATTCATGGGTTTTGTTGTTTTAGTTCCATATCAGCCAACACAGTTATGCACCATCCCATAATACACTGACATTCATACCATTACTGTAACTTTGCTGTTCTTGATTAACCTGATCTGCTGTAACATGTTTGAGTGTAAATCAATTAATTGTTAGACTGTAATTAGCAGGGGGTTTTTTTTAACAAAAGTTTTTTTTTCATACTATCTCTATGAAGTGAGTAATAACTAGTATTAGAATATGTTCAAATGTGAGAAAACATCAGATTAGCAGCATTAAAAATGTTTAAATTTCATTGTTTCCATATCACTTTCTGCTATTGTATTCTAAGTATATGTCTTTTTGGTTCAAAAATTAAATGCATAGTGTAGCTGAGTGGACATTTCCGTAACCACATAAAAAAAAAACTCGATCACATAATTTTTTTCTTGCCTAAGGAGCAATAAAAACACTGAAGAAAAAAATCTTGACTAAGGTTCTCATAATTCATGCATAAAAGGGTTAATAGGAGCCTGATTCCACAAACAGTGAACCTGCTCTTTAAGGATTGCCATTGATTACTGTCACAGATAATTATTGTTGCCCTGTGTGGTCCTCGTATGATGTGGACGCAGCTCTAACACTCTTAAAAAATTAGCACAATCCAATTTAAAAGGTGCTGCTGGTGTTGACAACAATCAGAAACTCAATGACAACACAACGTCCCGGACATAATCCCATTATTGTGTTTATCACATCTCATCCATCAAGGGTAATAACAGAACATTAAATGGAGATAAAAAAAAATAAAACACTAAATATTAGTCAGTAACATTAAGACTCCTCCCCCTCAGAAACATCCTCCTCATCACAGTCCAACACCGAGAGCTCAGACTCCACTGACTGCTCTACACGTCGACCAGTCATCGTCATCACCGCTCCATCACGAGAGGACATCTACAGCTCCAAGACCACGATGACCATCGCTGAAGCTATCAAAGAGCGCAGACCTAATTCATCACCTTTCATTGTGGGGAAAAAAATAATGAGCCCTCAGTAACGTCCTGCAGAAGAAGGTAAAAGGACATGCATTTGTTCAACACTATGTGGACAAAAGTATGTGGACACGTTGGATTCAGGTGTTTCTTTTCTAACAGGGGTCTGGGATACAAAACAATAAGGACTAATAATATAGTTAATGACATATAATTAATATAAACTATAATTATTATTGGGATGAATATCATCACATTGGTTACTTTGATTAAAAATATCCCTGCTTTCCAAAATGCCTCAGAGATCTTTTTTTTCTGAATTTCTCTCAATAAATATATAATATATTTATACAAATATTTATATAAATATCAAATTTCTTGTTTTTCCTCTAAATTTAATTATTCAATTGTTTGGAGTTTTTCTACCTGTCTTTTCTCTGCACTTGCTTGTTGTTTGTTGCTGCTGTTTAACTGTGAAATTTTCCCAAAGTGGGATGAATAAAGTTAAATCTTATCTTATTACAAACATTGCATGTAAAGGATTAAAATGTGATAATTATTGAGTATTTAGTGTTTTTTTTATGGCTCAAGTTGATAAAATAAAAAATCTAAAAACTTTAAAAACAAACTATGAAAATATTTTGACATTGGTGGTTATGAAGGGCTTCTACGAGATTTAAAACTATTGATAAGACATGACTAAGATATGACTTTATTATAAATAAATACATTTTACACTTAACAGCAGCAACAAACAACAAATGCAGAAAAAAGATAGAAAAAATAAAAAAAAAAGTAGTGAAAAATTAAATATAGAGAGGAAAAAATAAATTTGGTTAAGTTTTTTTTCTTAGTTTCTCGCAACAAATTAATAATGTTTAATGTCAATAATATTGTTTTATTTTAATTTCAATTCTATATTTATAAAAACATTTATAGAAATACTAAATTGCTTATTTTCCCCTATATTTAATTATTCGGTTGTTTGTGTTTTTTCTGCCTGTCTTTTCTCAGCACTTGCTTGTTGTATGATACTGCTGTTAACTGTGAAATTTCCTCAGAGTGGGATAAATAAAATCATATCTCATCTCATCTCATCTCATCTCATCTCAAGTTATCTTTCTAGGATTAACATGCTGGTTTTTTTTTTTAAATTTAATTATTATTCCAGTCTCACCGACATGGGATGGACACTCATCTCTGGACTCATCTTTGGACCCACAGACCCCACGTGGACACGCGCCTGTGGAAAACTCCGGAAAAGTTCACAGTTGTCCAACAGGAAACGAAACAATAATGTATTCTGAGGACTGAGCTCCTGTCTGTCGAAGCGGGTTATACGGTCGTCCTTCTGTTGCTGAATATTTTCTGATATGAGACAATGGACGCCGCTGGAGAGGACGAGCCGGACCCTATAAAACTCAAGTCCATAAAGAACTGTAAAACCTTCACAGTGCCTCAAAACGATAGAGTAAGCAGTTAGCTCCTTGTGCTAATATTAGCTTTACACCAGACTCCGTTGAAAACATCGGTACTTTGAAATGTTAGCGCTTCTAAGCAGCGTGTTATAACGCCCACAGCACGAAAAAAATCAACATACAGATTTAAATAACGTAGCCAAAAATTCGGCATAGATTTGTCACATGTTTTAGTAGCGAATGTGTAAAACAATCGCTTAACATCCTACAATCAGCTAGCTAACACTAGCCAGCGTTAGCAGGTCTGTACAGTGTACACATGTTTTAATTTTAATGAGTTGCATTTCTGTTCTCACTCGGTATGAGAAAACCCTCCGTTTTTTTGTTTGTTTTTTTATTTACAAAATTACTTTGGTACCGCCTTTAAAACTAGAACCTAAATACACTACGCATATGTATGCATAGTATTCTTTCAGTTCTTTAATGCTTCAAACTATTCTATGTAATTTATAAGTTCACTTTCCGGCTTTGCTTTTGGCTTCAGCAGTGTGTGTGTGTGTATAAATAGGGTAGTGAGAGCTGTTTATTCAGTGTGAAGGTAAAGTCCATGTCTGGACACTTTTCAGAAGCAGCTGCTAATCCTATTACAGGCTTGTTTTGTCACTGGACGTCATCAGTGACTCTGGGGTCAGTTCTGCCCATGTCTTTACCCTTATGTTACCTTTTTTAGGGACAAAAATTACAATTATTCACACTATTCACAGTGCTGGTAAAAGTGGCTGAACTCTGACTTTTTATCCTTATGTGACACCAGTTCACACGAGTCTGATGGCATCACATTTATGTTATAATGTGATGTGTATCCACTATAAAGGCTGTAAGCTCTGTGTGAAATTCACTAATGTGTGTTTTTTTTTTCTTTTAATTTTTCAGCTTGGAAGCTGCCGAAGTGTCAGAGAGTTTGAGAAACTTAACAGAATAGGAGAAGGAACCTATGGCATTGTGTGTAAGTTATTCATGTTATGGATTATATTGTTATTAGTTTGATTTAACAGCCCAGTAGATAAATGTGTTTGTTTTTTCTCTACAGATCGAGCACGTGACACCAAGTCAGATGAGATTGTAGCGTTAAAGAAAGTCCGTATGGACAAAGAGAAAGATGGTAAAGACCTCATTAATTTGCATGTGACGAAAACATGTTTGACACATATACAAGCTTCAAATGTTCTCATAGTTATCCTCAGCTAAAATTAAGGTTTCTTGCTGTTCATGTGGAAGTTGTTGACGCTGTGCTCTGTGTCTGTCAGGGATTCCCATCAGCAGCCTCAGAGAAATCACACTCCTTCTGAGGCTCCGACACCCAAACATAGTGGAGCTGAAGGAGGTGGTGGTGGGCAGCCAGCTCGAGAGGTGGGTATGGTCCTCAGACACTGGGGGCGGAGACAGTGTCCAACATTCCATTTCAGATGTTTACATTTATAAAAGATGATCTGATTCCAGTCCTCGTCTTTTCCTGTGTTTCCTGTTTAGCTTGTTCTTGGTGATGAGTTACTGTGAACAGGATCTGGCCAGTCTGTTGGAGAACATGCAGACCCCGTTCTCTGAAGCTCAGGTACTTGAATGCAGCTGGACTGTAGTTTTTTTTTTCTGTCTTTCAGTTACTTAAGTCGTGCAAAAACTCTTTCTTCCTTTCTTTCTCAGGTGAAATGTATCATCCTGCAGTTGCTGAGGGGTTTGGAGTATCTTCACCACAACTTCATCATACACCGGTCAGTCCCACATGGAGTTCATCTACAAACCTACACATTGTCGAGTTTTCTAACACAGGGAATCTCACACATTATTTATTATCTTTCAAGTATATCAAACAACCTTTGACTAATAAAATGAGACATGCCATTTAAAAAAAAATTTGAACTTTTCAACGTAGACATATCATGCAAAAAAAATATGTTGCACTTGACGTTACTTTGACAGTTTTTTAAAAAAAAAATGCATAGCTAAAAGCAATAGTTACAAGTCACAATAATTACAAATTCAACTACTTCAATCCCCAAAAACCTCAGGGATGTTTTTATTTTAAAACTTAAATAAATAAATAAATAAATAAATAGAATTAAAAATTTTTTAAAAAAGCTTGGGAGAAGTACATTTAAAACACTCAATTGCAATTACACAGTGATCGCATCTAAGGAACAAAGGGTATAAGACAGCAGCATGACTCAAACACACATTTAGAAAGAAAAAGACCCAATATATCAGGAAAAAAGAAGAGAACAAATATAAAATTTAAAATAAGAAAATAGAATATACAATTTAACAGCAAAATAATAGAACAGTAGCATAAAATAATAAAAATAGACAAAGTATGAATAGACACTATTAAGTATATGTACATCAATGGAAGTCTATAACAAATAGTGCATTTGTATCTGAATAAATACTGCTTTGCATTGCTTTTAATTTAATTTATTCATGCCACTGTGACTGTTCCCTTTTAGCAACAGAAACCAGTTCACTAACCCACCTCTTGAAGTATGGAAGTGATGAAAACTTCCAGTTTTTTCTAATATTTGTTTTTTTTAGCTGCTATTGTGCCTAAAACACCTTATTTTTAGCCCAGGTTTGAACAGTATCTAAGAGTCAGTGTTTATTTCCATGAATTGCATTAGACTTTACACGTAGCACATAAACACATCGCCAACAGTTGCTGACGGCCACTGTTCGCTCTTCTGTCCGATCCTGTTACCAGGGACCTGAAGGTGTCTAATCTGCTGATGACGGACAAAGGCTGCGTTAAGATTGGTGAGTCATTACTACTACTAGAACCACTGTCAGCATCACAATAACAACAATAACATGTTGCGGACATCATCTTTGACCTGCACCCTCACAGACCTGTCTCCTTTACCTTGCATGTGTTGTTTTTAGTAAGCGTGTATTTGTTTAGCAGTGGGTTATTACCTTAGAGTGTCTGCCCGTCTGTTGTATTTAAGCTTTTTTCATTAATTGATCAAGGTTAGGAAACAAAATATCTGATAGTGCAGGGGTGTCAAACATGAGGCCCACAGCCAAAACTGGCCCCAAATGATCCAGTCCAGCCCACAGTATGAATTTGCAAAGTGCAAAAATTACACTAAAAATATTAAGTCCAAGGTGTTCAGGGGCTGCAAACAACTATTTTATACAGATATCACAATTTGGTCAAAAATATGGCTCAGGCAGTTACACTAGGAGGCTAACGATATGTTAGTGCCACTGAAGATTCACTGAAACATCCTTAATCAGGTTCTAAAGGAAGGACTCGGCCCTTGGTTGTAATCTGTTTATGTAAATGAACCCCTGAAGGCTTCTGCTTGACTTTGAGCAACAGCATAAATCTGTCAGTTTACAACTACTGAGAGCTTAAGGTCAATGAGGCTTTTACACTGTCGGAGGCTGACAGCAGGGGTATATCTACAAGTTCCCCCAAATCCTCTGCTCCCCAAACCATTTGGAAAAAACACCACCTGATGTCATATTATGACAACATGTAAACTCAAGGTCGTGTCATGAAGAAAGATGATTGTGAGAGAATCGATATGAACTCAATTTGAGCTACATCGACCTGAAAGTGGCAGAATAATGGTCAGAGAACCAATTTCCCCCATAAAACTCTACCTAGTGAATGAAAATGACCTCATATGAACTCTGGATGGTAGAGAGAATATGGACATTTATAAGACGATCAATATGAACCAAATTTGATCTCAATGGCCTATTTTTGCTTGATTTATGTCCAAAAAACAGATTTTCAACTAAAGCGTCCTCATTTGGATGACTGATAATACATACTCATAGAAAAGCTCAAATCCATATGGTTCTTCCACTAGCGGTCCATTATGTTGGTTATGAAGGGAGAAGAAATCCAACCAGATCTGTCCCAGTTATCATGTTTATGCAAAGGATATCCTGTGGGGTGGTGTTGGGGGGTAAAACTATTATATCCCTGAAACTCCTTTTCAAGGATATAATAAACCCAATTATTACTAATAAAACTGGAAAATTAGTCCTACTCACAGGGTTCCTGCAGGGTCTTAAAAAGGCTTTAAAATCTTGAATTTACAAATATACATTTAATAACTTCAAAAATTTTTTGAAGGTATTAATTTGATATGGTTGGTCTTAAGTTCTGTTCCCATAAACTTCGCTGTATTGTGTTTAAATGTGTTTGGGAAATGTCCAAGCAGCAAAGAAAGTAACATTGGTCTACTCAGTTCCATTGTTCCAACCTGAAAATTTATATCGAAATTAGTAGCCAGTTATTGATAACTTTACAGCCCACTGTGAGAACATTCAGCTCAACACACGTTCAGCCGTTAGTCATGCATGTATCCCCTGAAAAGTAAGCATGGGGAAGTGCAAATTCAATAATTCATGTTGGGAGAAAAGATCATTCTCGACCTAGTTTACACAAGTTTTCCTAAATTTTAGGAGCCACTAAGTTCTGCTAGTATGGCTGTGAAATAGACTGTGAAATGGGCCTTAAATTCTGTTCTAAGAAGTCTTAAAAAGGACTTAAAATTAACTTGTAGGAACACTGGACACAGGGTTTAGAGGACTGGTGTGAATAACCAGTTAGATTTATCAGTTTGATTTGGATGTGGACAATAGAAGCAGTGTTGTAGTGGTAATAATAATAAATAATAATAATTATTATTATTATAATTATAATCATAATCATAAAAACAGGTGATTTGCTGATGGTATTGTTTGTTATTTGCAGTGGTGTTGAGTGTGTTTATCCCTGTGTGTTGTGTTCAGCTGACTTCGGTTTGGCCCGGATGTACGGCATCCCTCAGCAGCCCATGACTCCTAGAGTGGTCACCCTGTGGTGAGTGTGTTAAGACTCCCATTAACCCAGTTATGTGTGTGTGCGGTAACCAGTACAGATGACCTCACTGCCCCTTAGGCTGCACTTGTGCTGCCTCAGTGGAATCTCCTCGTCTTAATCTCTGCTGTAATCCTCCTTTATTAGCTCCATTACCTCATATTGGCTCTCTCTCTTTCATGATACCCACACCCCGCCCCCCGTCCCCCCCTTCTCCACCCTCTGTTTGTCCTCAGGTACAGAGCTCCAGAGCTCCTCCTAGGGACCAAGAGCCAGACCACAGCCCTGGATATGTGGTGAGGACATACTCATTAACACTACTGTAGTAATATTATTATTATGACCCCATCCACCAAAGGGGGGGCAAGGGGTATAGTTTTTGGTTCTGTTTGTTTGTTTTTTAGCACTTTAGAAGCAATTAAATTCATACCGAACTGGGTTTACTGATTGCCAGTGATCCAGAATAGATGTGGTTACATTTTGAGAACAGTAGGTCAAAGTTAAATTTTTTTTTCAGATTTAAAAAAATAAATCTTTTTTCTTCTCCTATTTATTCATGAGTGAAATTTCATGTGTCTATAAAAAGATGTATTATTATTATTATTATTATTATTAGTAGTAGTAGTAGTGGTAGTATGTGCATGTTTGGTAATTTTATACAAGAAATCATAAGTTGAGGCATAACATTGTTAAGATTTGACTTATTTTTCTGAAGAAATTTAAATTTTTTTCTGTTTTTTTCTGTTTATTCATATCTATTAGAGGATAGTGTGTAAATGTAAATATTTTCATGATTTAATGCAGTATTTGTTATTTTTTGACAAATAGAAAAATGTATAATTCATTTATTATTATTTATAGACTAATATATTTTTTTTTTTTTACTGGTCCAGCCTGCTTGAGCTCAAACTGGGCTGAATATGACCTTTGAACTAAAATGAGTTTGACAGCCCTGCTCTAGTGTGTACGATGATATTGTTGAAACCACAAGTGTGTAAATGTTTAAGTAATAGATACATGTCCACCGTCGTCCACAGCCCTTCATCAGAACTCTGTACGAGTCTAAACTGGGGGGGTCATGTCTACCATGTACTGTACACTGTCTCTCAGAGCCCCCCTTCACCTGTCGCTGTCTGCCTTCAGGGCGGTGGGCTGTATCCTGGCTGAGCTGCTGGCCCATAAGCCCCTGCTGCCTGGAACCTCAGAGATCCAACAGGTGGACCTGATCGTCCAGCTGCTGGGGACGCCCAATGAAAACATCTGGCCTGTGAGTGTCCACCATCTAGGAAACAAACAGAAGAGTAGGAGTGGAGAACAGGATAGATAAAAGGATCACTTCATATTTTATACTCAGTAACTGTACATAGATTATACTGTTCATCTGACAGTTTACACTGTTACTCTATTTTTATGCTCATTCTCCCTTTCATTCCATTTTAAATACCATTTATTTCTTTATTTCTTCATTCTTTATTTCATTCATTGTAAAATGAAAAACAATTTAAGTACAAATGTTCTTCGTACTAGAATGAAAGGGAGTAGAAAGAAGACTAGTCTTTTTGTTTGTTTTGATTTCCTAGTTAAATTATTCTACATCTTAAATTCTCTTGGTTTTCAGTGTGGACGGCAAAGTAAGATTTTCATTGTACAGGGAAACCTGTTTCTGTTCTGTACACATGACAATGAAACACTTAGACTCTTGAATTCCAGGACAAACGGTATAAAGAATAAATACTTTTGTCAAATATCCCATCTCAATACATAGAAAGTGCTGTTAATTAAAAAGTGTGTGTGTGTGTGTTCCAGGGCTTCTCCCAGCTGCCTCTTATCAGTCAGTACAGCCTGAGGAAACAGCCGTACAACAACCTGAAGAATAAATTCACCTGGTTATCGGACGCAGGACACCGCCTGCTCAACCTGCTGTTCATGTACAACCCACAGCGCAGGTACACACACACACACACACAAACACACAAACACACACACACACACTCGCACTCGCACACTGGACACTAGTTCAGGACACGACAGTAAACACAGTACCAGCTTTAGGTTTTTACCAACATATATAAGGTAGGAAAAATGTTTCACTGTGGTATAACACTCGAAGCCCCAGCGTTTTTCTGTCTACCTAGAAGTCCCAGAGAGTGGTCATTTGACCCGAGGGCCATTCC
>JAQQZY010013266.1:0-12446 GCA_030068375.1 Ostorhinchus rueppellii | reverse complement strand
TAAGTAGCTGGGATAGGCTCCATGCGACCCCCGTGACCCTAATGAGGATTAAGCGGGTATAGAAGATGAATGAACATCAATATTTTAATCACATATAGGCTTATCTTACATGTCAACTGAAGATGGAACACATGACAAAAGAGATTGATCAATAACAAATTAAAAACAAAAAAAAGATATTTGTATTAAAGAAATCCCGCAAAACCATAATCAAACAGATACATACTTAGTCTTATTGTTGACAATAAGAAGAACATGGTGAAATACAAGAGGTTTATCTTTTAATTAAAACACTTTCACCTCCTTCATCCATGTCTATGTGTTACAAAATTATGATCACAAAATTATTTGTTATTTAGTTAATTATATTGGGATAGTTGGCCCTAAATATCTTGCAAGTGAAAAAAAAAAGAATGAACCTACTAAATACTCAGGTATAAGCAGCTTTGAGGCTCTTCCATAACAGTGTGTTGTACACTAACAGAACAGGCGCACACAAACATCAGTGTTTCATGAAAGCGTTCAGAAATCTTCCTCAAAGAGATAAACATCTTTTTTGCGCCATGCTGCTTTCTCTCCATTTCCTGCCCCAAGCAACCTCACTTAGTGCTTTTTCCTCCAGGGAGCTTTTTCTTGGCAAATAGGGCTGTTTATTTTAGTAAAACGGCCCACACTTGAGCTGGTTTGTCTAATTAAAATGTTGCAAAAGCGTTGAGGACTAGGCATTTTATTTAACAGCTAATTGTGCTGACGCCAGGGACTGAGATATTTTATGCATACACTTTCCAGGATCTTGGGGAAAGCGCTCTATATGCACAACCAACACACACACTCACACACACTCATGAGATGTGTTTCTTAGTGGGATGAATTTTAAACAGTCAGGAGTATCGAGTTAATCAGTGAGAATTCTGCAGGGGAATATCAGGTTGCCTTTTAACACGGGAGAATGCATGTATGATTAACGTACCGCTCCCTATTGGACTCAACAGAATAATTGTCTTGTTTACCAACAGGTGTTTTTAATCTAGAGACAGGAATTAACTATTCTTGTTTGTGAGGACGCTCAGGGGTTGTCATGTTGGAGTTGTAATGACTTGCCGTTCTTCTTGTCAACAGCTTGTGTCATCCTAATTGAATGTTTTAAGTTGATGAGTTTAGAAAGGACAGACATGTCCTCATCATCGTTGTCATTAAACCTGAGCAAGTTACGCACAACACGTATTAAACCCTTCCCTTTATGTGGTGTGGGGTTAATGTTGACCTAAGACAAAATTCAGTTTTTAACCCTTAAGGACCCAATGTTTCTTCTGTGGCAGTTCCCAAATGATTTTTTCCATCAATTTAATCATTCTTAATTGATTTGTCAGCCATTATTATAATATTATCTTCTGTATTTTGTGTTTTTTCAGTGTAAATCACGTGCTTTTGTATATTTAATTTTCTGATCATGCAGATCTTTCTGAAAGCTCAGATTAAAGTTGAGGATTATTGTGTCCGAAACAGAGAAAACTGAAGAAAAAGTGACTTTTTCAACAAAATATATCATTAATTGAATATAAACCCAGTGTGTCCATCCACTGTCATTGATCCAACTCCATGGGTTTTACTGGTGAATCAGTGTTTCCATGTTCACTACGGAGCCTCTGAACATCCAAATAAATCATATCTGATGACCATGAAAAGATGACAAACTGTATTTTACACTAATTATCTACATGTATTGATAGAATTAGTGGATCAACAGGTATTAAACAGTTTAGATCAGTAGATGGGTTTAGTTGCCAGTGGCTGTTTGGGTTTTTATAGATTAAGAGACTCAAATTTCCATTTTCTACATTTTTTCAGATCAAGTTTGTCATTTTTAGTTTATCTGTTAAATGGTTAGTGATGAGCAGGTGCAACGCCCAGGTTATACCCTACCTTTGCATCTCTGTGACCCTCTCAAAGGTTAAGCAGTTCAGAAAATGTATGAAGGAATTTCTGTGTTTTTGAGGTTACTTTAGGAAAAGTTATCAAATTTTCAGACTGAAAATGAAATAATTTAGGATGTTTTCACTGATGTCAAATATCAAATCAGGTCAAATTTGACCCAAACGCCATGTAAAGATTAATAAAAAAAAATTTTTATTTTATTTTGATTGACCAATTATTATGTCATGAAACCATTTAATGGTCTCTGGTCTGTAATATCCATGCTCTTTTCTATTACATTACCTTGATTTTTTTTCCTTTTGTCTTCTGCACAAGAGTAAACATTTCAGTTAAGACTTGGTCACATTGACTTAAATTACAGATGTAAGTCTCTCATAAACCACAGAGCTGGACATTACCAAACTAAAATGCTCTTTGGACTGATTAATTTTCTCACATGGTCAAACTTCAACATCAAAGCTACATGCACTCTTCCAAATTCACTTGAATAATTGTATACTTTGACTCCCCCAGTTTTATTCAGTCTGTTCTCAGGTTTTGCGTTCCAAACACATGGAATGATCTGTAATATAATCTCAGCAATGACACTCCCCCTGCCTTTGGACATTCCAAGACAATGATTTCAAATCATTTCATCTCAGTGTGCAACTGTTTCTATTTTTATTGAAGTATTTATGTTGAATATGAATGTCAAAAAAAGGAAAATAAATAAGCAGACAAAATATGTAAACATAAAATACATATTTGAAAAGGGGTGAGAAGTAAAACTTATAAACTCCTACCCATTCTCCTTAAATATTTAATAACAATAATAAGCTTCCTAGTCTAGACATATCTATACTCTAATGCCACATACTTATCATTAAATAATTGTTTCTGATTACACATTATTACGAAGAAATATAAATACAATTTACATAATACAATAACACTTATATGTACTATATATACGTACACAAACATATGTGCACACATATGCAAATACATATACACATACACAAATACCATATATATACTTGTACATCCTTATAGCCACCAGTGATACCCAACACCTCGTCCAAAGATTGTGTCTTTGTGCCTCATTTTAAAATGTTTCATGCTCAGACATTGCTTTAACTCTATATTGAATCTAACTGAAACATAAAAACTTTTCCTGTATTAAGTGAACGTTAAAGTAAATTTTCACCCTTAGATTATAACTATTGAATATATATATGTACTTGAATTTTTTTTTATCTTTGCATGTTTTATCTATAAATGTCTCTATATCTTCAAATCACTGCAACTGATGGATCTTCAATTATTTCTGATGCTCAAATAAAGATATGAAATGAAACAAAAAGAACTTGCAACACGCTGAGCAGAACAAAAGCCTGACATCAACTATAAACAGCATTAGTACAAAAGTAGGCTCTTGCCAACATTGACACAACACTGACAGACATTTGTTAGCATGTTTGTTTAACATTATAACTAAGTCTGTTGACATTTTACACATCCCAGAGGATGCATTTACAGTAACAGAGTTACATGCATAGACTCTCTGTGACTGTGGAATCACTTTTGCAAAGCCGAAATTAAATTTAAAAAAAAAAGTTTTTTAGATCTTACTTTCGAATATTCAGTGTCAGATAGGACAAACAACTGTGTTATCAATAACAAGTAGTAGCAGTATTTTTTTTTCTTCTGTAAAAAAGGTGTTAAAACACTTGTGTCTTTATTGGTTTTGAAAGGTTGAAGATGGATAGTGTGAATTTGCTGCAGTCATTCTAACGGTGAGGAAGGGAAGGAGGCTCCTCAGTGAGAAAAAAACAGAGCTGGTATTACCTTTTTCACACATCAGCCTGAAGCTGACAGGCTGCTAAAGCAAAGGTATTTTAACATCCAATTTCAACAGTTTTGTGGCACAATTGTGAGGAACAGGGGGTGAAAATGAAAACTGAGGGGGAGAATAGGCCATATATGTGAAAATAGAAGGATTTTCTTTGTACTTTTTCATCATGTAAAGGACAAAAAAACACCTGACATGCACAAATAGGCTACTATAAATCAAATATGGGTCGCCCTCTTGTTATTTACAAAGTGCTGGATGTTCCATCCTGGCCCAATCTATGATATGCAATTATAAGAAACGCTGAAGCAAGCACTACACCAGAAAAACTACAGTATATTTAGTGAACACAGATTGGTGCAAAAATACATCTTTGACAATGAATCCAGTCCTGCATGTGCAAGAATAATAATTGTTTATTTGTTCATCCACTTAATAATGTTCTTTTTTACATTGAACCCCAAAGGACGAAGTTATTGGGGGAAAAATGCAACAGTGGCAACATCACATCACATTAATTGTATGAAATAATTAATGTGCCATAAAAACAGAAAATAATAAGTGGAGGTAAAGGAGAAACTCCTCTGGTAAAACAGAAATTGTAACTGCAAAGAGGCTCTTTTAACTTTACACAACCAGAGAAAATACTATACATGGACGAGGAATCAGAAATGCTCTCAGGGATGACATATGGACACATACTTGTCACTGCAATAAGTGTTGCACCCAGTGAAGATGTATAGTCAATATGATGTATGTTTTGTGTAATATACTGTAAATCTATCTGCATATATCTACACAATGTCCTTACGTTACCTTTCTAGTTTATTTCCCCTGATGTTAACTTCTCATGCCATCTTATCTGAACTATTAGCATTTCATTAAAATTTCCACTATTTATTCTTTTATTTTAATTTATTTTACTTGTGAGATGTAGACTATTTTACATAAATATATATCAAAATAAAAAATAGCCATAATCATAACCCAAATCTGTTGTGATTTCCTGAAAGCGTATTTAGACTTGTAATGGTACGAAGAAAATACTGTCATGTATTGAAGTTGAAGAGCTGAAATCATTTGTAAAAACAACAACCATTAGCTACAGTGGTCCAACAGAACACAGGCAATGCTTCATACTGATGTCTTTTCGACATTTATTTCTGTCTTTGAGTACTGGTGTTGACGGAGTCGAAGAACATCATGAAAACTATTAATACAACTACAAAATCAGGAATCTTTCAGTCTTTGAAAGTATCTGAGGTTAACACCAGGAAATAGACAGCTCCGAATATATTAGCATAGCAGCAGATTCATCCAATAAACGTCTGATAGAGTGGCTTAAATAACCACGTGAATAAATTACTTACAGTATAAACAATAAATATAATTTACTTTAGATAATCTTGGAGCTGTTGTGTTTCTGACCATATACATAATACTATATCGGTGTCTATTACAATAGACATACAATAAACTTTAAACATAAAACTTAATTGTAAAACATGTGCTTAACTCATCTTTTACCACTATTATGGCTTTTATGATGCTATTTGTGACATTTTTACCTTCGCCAAGGAGGTTATATTTTTGCCGGCATTTATCTGTTTGTCTGCTTGTTTGTTTGTGTTCAAAATAACTTGGAAAGTTCTGAACAGATTTGGATGACATTTTCAGGGATTGTTAGAAATGAGACGAGGAATACGAGGTATATGCTCTGAGTGCTTTTCTAGTTCTTACGTTAAATGGCTTCAAATCCAACAAATGACTTAATTTATGAGCACATAAAATAAATATTACTATTAAAAAAACTGCCTCTCCAACAGTTACGACTCCTTCTGCAGTTCTCTCATCGTGGTCTAAATCAATAGACTAAATACAAGTGCAGATGATCTGATGCTGTTAAACATTGCATCAATGTCAGTCACATTTAACCCTTTAACTTGCTTAAATCTTGAATGCCACAGGTTCAGTTTTCAAAAAAAAAAAAAAAAAAAGAGCCAAGAGTAGATGCAGAGGTCTTGTTTTTTTGACAATATTATGTAGAACAGTCTGCAGGATCTACATTCAGTCTGTGTTTAATTTAATACATTACTGTTTTTCTTTCAACCCGACATGCATTTACACTGAAAAATAACATTGCAGGTTTTGCTGGTAAGTTTATAATGCCTGTAGGAGAAGTAGAACTTGGACGTGCTCTTTAAAGTCCCCCTGTTGTTGCGAGCTTGGTAGGGCCCTATCCTATTTAGAAAAGGGTTAGCCAGGATTAAAGGGTGTTTCTGTCGCTCTTATCTAGTGTTTGAGCACTTGATCACAGAGGCGTGCTTTAATCCGAACATCGATGCAGTTCCATCAACACGCTCTCCTGGAGCAATTCACCAACAAAGGGGCTGCAGAGGCTTGTTTAGATCGGGCATCGCTCCCTGCCCCCCCAATATCCCCATCAACACATAACACAAGACACACATGCTTCAGAGAAACACAGAGATCCCTTTTTAAGGAACACTGTTTCTGCTTTGATAGTTGATGCCAAACGTCTAATCTCGTAGACTTCTGCGTGTTCTGTGTTGACGGATTCAAACTTGTGAAGCGTTGTGTGCTGCAGGGGTTAGACAGAGTTTGTTTGGAAATCTAAGTGGGAGATTAAGTGAGGTTGGTTGATCACGAGTGGATTTGTTTACAGCAAGCTTTAGACAGAGATGATAAGCTGTTTATGTCAGATCTATCATGAATAATTGCAAATGTTTGGACCTTCCAGTGTCAGTAACGTGAGAGTCGACATGTGATGTGAGCAGATAAATAATCAACAGTTGTTTATTATTTCTAACTTCAGGCGGACATTTTGAAACCTTGAAATAATAACAATCTTAACATGGCATTCTACTCTTTAAGTGTCATTTTTGTGTTAATATTAGCCACAACTATCACATTGCTGCTGTAGATGTGTGAGACAGTGGCATCTATCTCAGTCCATTAGCAGACACCGCAAAGAAAATCAATTTGAGACTCTTCAGAAGTGCAGCCACTGAGGTATTTCATCCATGTTTCATGTAATACTGATGAATTGTGGTAGTCATTTTATCTTACATTTGCGTATTTTCGTCTGCTTCTCTGTTTTGTGTATGTGTGCAGCTGAGAGCACCGCAGAGACAGAGTCTGGTCAAACAGGGAGAAATTACCCTTTGCTTCCCTCGTGGGCCTGCTGGTTATTTGACAGGACTGTACATCATACACTTGGATGAGTTGTAATTGCCAGTGACTGCTCTGTGCTTCTCAGTGGTCAGAGGTGATTGTGTGTGCGCATGTGGTGGGGGTGGTCAGTGGTGTTTTTGTAAAAATAAAAGAAGTGTTGCTCTTGCTGTGGATTCTTTAGGAAATTGCTGTCGCACACGCAGGGGCTGGAGCCAGGGCCTGGCGACAGAGACACAGTCTGGCTCCTAGAAACATTACTGCGCCTGCTGGAGCCACGGACGCCAAGCTGAGTGTGAGAGTCGTGTGTATTTTCAAAATACTGCAATCTTCTGGGGCCGAGCCAGACATATGTAATGGTATGTGTGCTGATGTAGGAATATTGTTTTCGATTAAGAAAATGTCAAATTATGAAAGCCGTAACTAAAATATTAACCATTAAATACTGAGAACTATTTTTGAAGGAGACTTTCTGATGATTTTTTCTCTACATTTAATCTTTCTTCAGTGATTTACCCACATTTGTCAATGAAAATCTGGTATTTTCCTATTTTTTATTTATTAATCATGTAGGTTATTATATCAGAGAATAGAAAAAATGTACTAAAATGAAATGGGTTTTTTTGTTTTTTGTTTTTTTACCAAATCTATCATTAACTGACTTTTTAAATAATAAGAAAAAAAAGTCTACAGCCACAGTCTTTTATCAAATTACTGGTGAATCAATGTTGCAGAATACATCAGTGTTTCCATGTTCACCACTGAGTCTGAACATCCAAGAGTCATACATGATTCTGAAAAGATGAGAAATTGCATTTTACCTGAACTATTTAATAGGACTGATAGGATTAGTGGTTCCAAAAGTACTAAAAATTTTGGATCAGTTGATGCTTTTGGTTATTGACAGCTGTTTAGGTCTTTGAGGGTGAAAACAAGGTCAAAACCAAATATATATAAATTCTTTTCTCACAACCACATGGACATAAATGAAGGAATCCTCTAACTCTGTGATAAAACATATGACTCGACACAGACCAATGGATAATGAGTGTTTGGAGCCAAAATTCAAGCAAATTTCTTGAACAACCACATCATGCTGACTTACAACACAGAAAACAAAAAGTCCTGTGGTGTATTTCAAAAAGCGAAATCTATTCTATCTAATTAAAGAGCATTTTTGTTCATTTATAACAGGCTCCTTTATTTATTTTTTCATTGCTGCCATACTACTACAGTTCCCTAGAACATGTAGTAATATTTATGCACTGATTTGTGTTCATTTTAATAACAAACAAAACTTGCAGAACCTTATGTTGGGTTCAACATATGAGATCTGTCCCATAAAAACATGTAGTTATGGTTACAGATCAGATCCATTTCTAATCATCCTCAGTACAAGTTACATTACATTCATCTTTCATTGTGGTTTGACCTGAACAATAATGCACATAAAGTGGACAACTGCGCCAACAATACAACTGACAGAGTAAATAAATGTGACAGGATATTTTCTGTAATTGACTGAAAACCACATTTCCATGTTGTAGTCCATCTTGAACTGTTTATACCTGTACTCACACTAATGCAGTAAAATACAACGTACATGATCTTAGATGGGAAACTGTGATCTCAGTGATGTGAATACGTTTGCGTCGCCACCCTGACGAAACTCACAGACTAAACACTGATGACCCCAGCGCTGACCTTAGCCACACACACACTCACACACTTCATTTGTCAGTTTACTTGAAATTGACACAAGCAAACCATGTCTGATTTTTACTCAAAGCAATAACTCAGGTTAATTTTACAGAGCAAAACAAATGGTTCTTCAATGATATTTGATACAGTTTCAAAATGCGCATTGTATTACTGTGATTATTTGCAATAAAATCCAAAACAAACAGATTTTAATTCTGTTTTAAATGCCATTCTAAGGCCTACATGGTTAGTGATTGCTTGTGCCATTTCCTGTATTAATACACACTTAGATTTTCCATTCCCAATGATTTGCAATAAATGTATTGTCATGACGATTAAAAAAAAATAATCATGTTATTGGTTGTAAATTATCGCAAAAAGGTAAAATCAATTCTTCTTCTAAGGCTGATTTCTCTTTCTGAGTGAGAGTTGAATAAATTAGCTAGTTATTTGTGATTTAACATGATTATTTTAAGTGTTTTTTTCAGAAATCTTGAAATAGAATATTTTACCACTGAGTAAAACCTTTCTGAAGCATTTTGTAAGTATTTTAGAAGACAACGTAAACAAAATCAAAAAGATTTATTGTAATGGCATTTAGTGTAATATAAAATTCTATAAACATTTTGCAGGAAAAAAACAATCAGATTCAATGTGTGTTGACGCTTTTGTTGTTGTCTATATAGAGTATTATTGTGACATTTCAGATGTGTATCTGTATTGAAACCTATGTAGGGTTAATTTGCTTTTTAATGTTACCTGCTGTAATTGAAGTTTTTACTTTTCACTTCAGAATAGTAGGTTAGAGCACAGTCATTCCTAAAATGTGTTTATTCATCAGAGAAAGAAAATTGTCTTTCTATATTTTTATTTTTTTTAATTATGTGTTTGGTTCATTTGTGGCATTTCTTCTATTTGTTATGACTCGATTTGGCTCAGTATCATTGCATAGTAGAGTCACCAATCATTGACTACTCAAGTATTAAAGAAATTGATTGATTGATTGATCATTTGTCATACTTTCTCATTTGATTATTATTTTTTGTCTACATTGTGAATATAATTCCAAACTCCTTTCTTCTTACTGTTAGTTCTGTGAGTGTCTGTCTCCCTCTGTTGGACACAAACTGGTGCAGTGTTCATGTTGATGATGCAGGAGTTTGTTCAGATTGGTCACCCACATCCTAGTGACTTTTTATTTCCCCCTGAAACCGCACAAGAACTGTTAGGCCGACCTCTGACCTGATACCCCACACTGGGGTGACCTCATTTATCACCTGGATGTGGAGTGTTGTGATAGGGGGATGGAAGGAGGTTGAAAGTGTGTGTGCAGGGGTCATTAGTGTGCAGAGCAGGGCTGATGTTGATTTTTAAGGGGGGCACGGCTCTGGGGGGTGTATACTTTGGGGTGTAAGCAGTCCTGAAGGGAAAGGAGGCTTTTATGTACAAGTACAAAACTTACAGACAGAGAGACGCTGTCTGGTTTGATTCTGATTGGCCAGGGGGCGGGGGATGTGGAGAGGTCAGGAGTCAGAGCTGATGAATGTTTTGTGATACTCTGGAGCATTGAGTGTGTGTTAGAGGTAAAAGAGTGTGGTTTGAATTAAGAACAAACCCAAAGAACATTACTAGTGTACTTTGCTGTAGTTCTATGTGCATGTTGTCAAAGCTGTAGACAGATTTAAGAAAGATGTAAAACTAGATCCAGCAAACAGTTTGGTGAGTGCATGTGCAGTTTATTTGATTTCTGTTAAACCTTCTGAGACTGTTATCATTAACCCAGGATGAGACGTTAAGACTTTGGACTGAGGTTTTGTAACTATTTACTTTTGACAAATTTTTCTTTCATTATTTATTTCATATGTTACTAGATTTTAAAACAGTAACTCCACAGATTTACTTAATACTACACTTCTATAGCATTTTTGAAGTGTCAAAGTAATGCATGCACACGTGAAAATAAGTTGGCTGAATTTGGGATTTTTAAATCTGCAGTTTTTCTAAATATTATTTGTACACAGTTTTGTACACACAAAAACTGTATTATAGTATTTGTCCTCCTCTCTGGCTCATTTGTAATGGTAAATGTTTCCTCTGTAAAGAATCCAGATGTAGTTGTATTCTGCACAGATTATGAAGCCCATGTCGGGTGCATTTTTTCATGATAATTTTATAAATAAAAACCAATGAGTTATTGGTTTCAGTGTAATTTATGGAGCTGTACAAATGCTGATGGTGGATAGGCTTGTGCTGTGTAAAATCTGTACATTTATGTTGTATAATTAGGTCTGAAAAGTAACCTTTTATGATCATTTAATGCAGTCCAGTTTGTTGTTGTTGTTGTTGTTGCTTTTATTTTATTTATTAAATTACAATTCCTGCTAAAATATATGTTTTTATTTGTCATTATTCAAAATAGCAATTCTTTACATAATAAATGGATGGTATGGTTGGAGCACAAATATTCCCAATGACATCAGTGTGGTTTTATCTAAGAACTGAAATTACTCATTATGATCTGTGTCCCAGAAGAGAAAACTAAGACTGAATTTGTTGCATTTACTCGACTGATGATGAATGGGAGGCTGGTTTTGTATGTATGGACCCATTAAGTGTTTATATACACAAGGGAGCTTTGGATGAATGACCCTTCAATCCCCTCAGGGGACGTTTCTGTTGCATGAAGTTCATACAGAATATAAAGCAAATATTAAGACAACATAAGGATACAAAGACAACACACACTGTGACACAAACCAGATGTTTTAAGAACATTACACTTTGTGTGTTGTGTACTTCATACTTTAATACTGACAGATCCTAAACATGTTTTTCAGTTCTTGAACTATCTACTGGAACCAGGACCAGGTTTATTTACCCTATAAATAGTTTTCAAATGACAAATACCCACATATAGAATATTTGTGTGAAAGTTGACATTTATACTTCTTAAATTATGTCTGTTTCCGAGTAATAAATAAATAGAGGTGCAGATCTATGTATGAGCATCAAACTGTTAAATATGAGCCTAAGACATGGTATGATGACAGTGTCTCAGTTTTGCAGGTTCTTCAGGCTTTCAACGTGAACTTCCACCTTTACACCACACAGTGGCAGTCTACTCCATGAAATGCAGTGTAATCACTGTGTTTGGTGGAATAATCCATATAAATGATATATTTTTAAAGACACTATGTCTTTCTACTATTGAAAAAGGTTAATTTTAAGAGAAACTGTCAGTGATGCTTAGATATTATGTGTTAAAAAGCAACAGATACCCTAATTTGGCTCAAAGCACATAGTCACTATGGAATCATTTCAGTCATTGGAACAAAGGGTAGCTGACTGAAAACATGGATACACATGTTTCAGAAAGGGTCAAATATTGTCCAAATATTTCTGAGAACGGACAATAATTTTATAGACTACATCCTAAATAAGGATGGCCTTAGGAGCAAAATATTTGTCATCATCCAGTGTATTATCTTTAATATACTGTAATTAACCCATAAAGACCCAGGGCTACATTTATGTCAGTTTCTGAAAAAAGATTACTCTACATCTAACCTTTTTAAAATGATTTATCACCATTTATTTATATTATCCTCTGTATTTTTTGTATTCTATTAATACAAATTATGTATTTTCCCGTATTTAATTCATTGATTGTGTAAATGTTCATTAAAGTTCAGATTAAAGTTGAAGGTGATTGTATCAAAAACAGAGAAAACTGAAGAAAAAGTGATTTTTTTTTTTTTTTTTTTTTTTTTTTTTTTTTTTTTTTTTTTTT
>JAQQZY010013167.1:0-12452 GCA_030068375.1 Ostorhinchus rueppellii | reverse complement strand
ACCCCGCCTTCGCCCTAAGCAGCTGGGATAGGCTCCATGCGACCCCCGTGACCCTAGTGAGGATAAAGCGGGTATAGCAAATGAATGAATAACTATAAGGCCCAGCTTTCTGGCATATCCTCAAATGGCTGTCACTTGCACAGTAAAGCAAATTGTACAGACTGCAGTTTGTGGAAAGACAAAAATTCCCTGGCTGGACCCATTATCACTGTCACTGTGGAGAAATTATGAGTGGCTTTTCGTAATGGGCATGATGTTCCCATGAAGTGCAGTGATCAAACTCACTCAAAACCAAACGTGGAACTTATTTTCACATGTAAAACTACCATTTTGCTGTTCCTCTCCTGCAACTATTGATATTGTCCTCTGCTAGGTTAAAAGTATTGCGCATCTCTTACATTTATATATTCTGTCTTATTCAACAGATCCAGAAGCTGTTGGCTCACCCATCACCTGACACTGGCCTCCTTGCCTTCTTCAGTGCTTTGTAGGGACATCAACATATTCATCTTTCATTTAAAAACTGTACAAATTGTCACAGGCACTAACACACTGTTAACAAGCTTCAATAAAGGTGATGCTGCTATTTTATAGTGCAGTGCTTTTGTGTAAATATATCCGAGTCAAACCCTTGTGTTTTGTTGGACAGGGTGGGGTTTTGGACCTCACAGGTTAAAAATACATGAACATATATGAATTCCAACAGCTGTGGGCTGGTCCTCCTTACAGATATCCTAATAGTCCACCATTGTGAGAAGTTAAAGAGGTGGGACCTGATTCCAGAGGCGGGTGCAAAGGGTGATGTCACCAGGAGGGGAGGAGTGTGTAACGTCATTCTTGTACAGAGAAAGGGAGGGGAAGGAGAGAGGGAGGGTGAGAGAGAAAAAGGAAGCTCTCCGATAAGTTTTTGTGTATATTTTTCAAAGTTACACAAACTTCCTCAAAGCAAAGGTAATGAATGGATGCCTCGTGGGGATCAGTAAACTGAAACTGGATTTGAAGGGGAGGACCGACACTAAACTGTCAGCAGTTGTGCACAACTGATGACAACATCAAATATTAACACTTTTTAAGGCCTTAGGCCTCGAGTGACTCTATAAAGGTAAGCAAAGCATTCTTCTTCCTTAGCAAACTGAAAGTAAGATTGGTACAATTTTGTGGAAGTACATTATGCAGTGTCTTGTAAATGGAAAGTCTCTAGAGTAGCACAAAGTGCCTTGTGTCTGAACTTACTGGCTTGTAAATGACGCCTGGCTGGAAATACAGGAACAGAATGGTTGACAGGATTACGTTACAGGCAGCGGGAATCTACTATGGCTTTTCTAACTGACAGTGTATCTACAGTGTGTACAGTAAATTCAAAGAACATGTTGATCCAGTGTTTCTTCCTCTTATCTTGTAGACTCTGGACTGAGAGGAAAAAGACAGAATGTCCTCTGACTTGGACTCCAGTCTCACCAGCATAGACTGGCTGCCCAGGCTGGGAATCAGCAGCCTGCGCTCAGGGAAAGAGAGAGGAGGAGAGGGAGGTGGAGGAGAGAGAGACAAGAAGAGGGACAGAGGGAGGGAGAGGAGAGACTTCCTACCCTCTGTACCGGACCCCTCCCACTCTAATTCTAAAGGAAAACCCCCTCACAGCTATGCCACTCTCATCGCTATGGCAATAGCAGCTGCTCCTGAGAGGAAGTTGAGTCTGAATGATATCTACACCTGGATTAGTGACACTTTCCCCTATTACAGCCGAGCAGGCCGTGGATGGAAGGTGAGTTTAAATGTAGAAACAACTCATACATCAGAGGACTGTTAACTGCTGCATGTATAAACATGTCTTATAGTAACTACTTTAAATATTTGTGCATCACCAGTTTGTACAAATGTGATTCTTGGTGTGTCTTACCACATCTTTTTTTTACCTAACAGAATTCCATTCGGCATAATCTGTCTCTGAACAAATGCTTCAGGAAAGTCCCTCGGCCACAAAACGACCCTGGGAAGGTGAGGCTATATATACATTTTTTTTTTTTTTTTTTTTTACATTTTTATAACCCGTATCAGCAGTTTTTACTCTGAATCAAACTAAAATGTGTCAAAGTACAAACAGAATGTCTGTATTTGCAGGGGTCTTATTGGACCATGGATGGACCTTCAGAGGTGAATCAATTAAGAGCACCTAAACGTTCCTATCCAGAGGAAGAAGAGGAGCAGCAGGATGTATGTGGTTTCATCCCTCAGATTATAACCAATGTTTAAAAATGTAAAAACAGTTGTTTAAGGTTGTGACATATGTGTTTGTTTTGTGAAACACCAGGGTTAGTTGTGCTTAGGATCACAAAATAGACCATCACTGAGGATTAGATGTAGTAGTCAGTACTTCAGGCAGATGTTTGTATTTATTTGGTTTGGATTCTGGGTAAATTGTGACTCCTTCTGCTTGAGTTGCTTTTACTTTCAATAAGAATGCCACCAGATCTAAGATATTTTACTGACAAAAATCAGACTGAACATTTAAAAAATATTATCTGGAAAAAAATGATTCCAGTTTATGTGACCTTGATGATGATGATGAATGATGTCTATATCTATTTAGGTTTAGAATTGTGACCTTTAATTAAATCAGACAAGGAAAAGGGTCAAACAACTTATCATGAGAGGTGAAAACTAATTCTCTGCTCCTTTGCAGCATCAACCCTGCAGAGCTACACCTCTGTAATGTTTGACTGTGGCATCTCTTTATGTCTACATTCTTTGATGGGGTTGCTCATTTCTAAAAGTTAAAATACACCCTGTTTGTGCTTTTGTAGAACTGTCTAAGCTGCAGATTATTCTAAGAATAAAAATCACAATGACCTAACCTTCTAAACTAGTTCAAACCATCTTTATAAAACCAGACCCAGATTTGATCAAACTGCTCTACATTTATCTTACTTTTAATTATTATTTTATCAGTAGGTTTATTGAACACATAATTGTTGGGTTTTAGTGTTTGTGCATCACCGTAAAGCTATCTGTGTCCTGTTTCAGGCTATGGGGCTGAAGTCAGAGAGAGAACCGTCCCCTCATCATCCTCCAACATCCTCCCACGCCGACCACCACCATCTGAACACAGAGCCGCTGGCAGCCATGCCGCAGCAGTCGCCCCAACCTGCCTCCCTGTCTCCTCCCCCCTGCAAGGTAGAGGCACTACTACCATTCCTATACAGAGTCAGATGGGTGTTGTATTAAACATCAGACAGACCTCCTCTGTGCCTGTTTTTAAATCTCTTCTTAAAACCCGCCTGTTCTCCTTGGCCTTTTAACTCTTGCAATGTTGATATTTTGTTCTGTTTTATATTTTAACTTGTTTTATTTACTTTATTTTAATTTTTTATGCTTTTAGTAATTTGTATTGTGTTTCTAGTGTTCTATACAGCACTTTGGTCCACTTAGGTTGTTTTAAATTGCTTTATAAATAAAGTTGGATTGGATTCGATCACACTGTTTTATCTTTTACAGCAACCATCACCGTATGTGCCTCCAGCCTCCATCCTCTCTGTTTCCTCAGTGCCCAGACTCTCACCTGCTCCCCCTATGTCTGCAGTCAACTCTTTTCCTCCTCCTCCTCCTCATCCACCTGCACCCACTTTTTCCATCCTGACCACCGCTCCCACAAATCTGCCTGTACCCTCTTTTCATATCCCCACTGTTGCTCCTACACCTCTGTCTGCTGCTCCACCTGTTCCCACTCTGTCTTTTCCTGGTAATTCAGGGCCTGTGTCTGTTTCCACTTTTTCTTGCGCTCCTAACACTGTGCCTGTTTGCACTGTGTCAGGCTCCACTCACACTTCAGTATCTGCAGCCCCTCCCTCTGTTGGCCCTTCTTTGGTTGTTGCCCCTCCTGCTGTCTGTGTAAATACCTCCATTGATCCTCCACTCCGTTTCACTTTTGATGAGATGAACCTACCAGACCTATATGCATCTTTCAAGTCTCTCTGCAAGACTATGCGGGAGAGGGGAGGCTCACAGTGTAAGTACAGAGTGAATGTGGGTGTGTTTTATTAATATAAGGTGCACAATAATCATAAGCTGCCTGAACAAATTACCCTTTTCTTTTACAGCGGACGTTGCTCCCCTGAGTCTCCTAAGCAATGACACTACTCCCCTTCACACCCCAACTCTACTACCCATGTCTCCTCACCCTGCAGCTGCTCCATCTGCACCACCTGTTCAACCTGCTCCTGCTCCACATCCTTCTGAGACAGAGCGCCTCACACAATACTGTAAATCTCACATTTCCCGATTACACCAGAAATGCTTGAACTGTGTTAAAACAATGCTTTATTAAGTTGCCTTCCTCCTTCTTCAACTTTAGCGGTGCCTGCTGACTGGTTTAGTAACCCTGGTTCTCTGAAGGAGAGTTTCCGCATCGCCAGTCATCTAGACTGGGCAAACATAGACCTGTCGGGTCACCCAGGTCTGTACTGTTTATCACACATTTTCTAGTTTTTTAGACTTCCTGCTTTACCTCAGTACAATAGGAATAAAATAGGTTTTTGGTGCTCAAAGCGATTTAAGGAATTCCATTTATGGATAGAAGTAAGTGAAATGCTTGGTTTTTAGCAAAAATAGAAAAATAAAACTTGATTTTTTTTTTGTTTTAAAATATCATTTGAAAATTGGAGACATGGTGATCAAAACAATATTTTTGTTCTAAATAGGTATAGAGCAGGGTTATTACAATTTAATGAAACTAAGGCAACTAAAACTAGTTGTGAAAATGAATTTTAACTGAAATTAAAAAAAATAAATAATGCAGACACTAAAATAGACAAGTCAGAAGCAACTGAAACAAGATAGAATAGCAGGTAAAATCAGCTCTGTGCTTGTTTTATTCTTTGATTTGTATGAAATGGGGCCTTTAAATGAAGAGTTCTGTGCATCATATTTTATCTAATGGAAGGTTTTCCCTATACTTAAACTCAACATTTAAACTCCTCACTCACTAGTAAGTAACTTAAGTAAAATGAAATGAATGGAAAAACTAAAGCAAATGTAAACACTATTAGAGTACTGAACAAATGACTTGAAATGTTTCTAATAGTGTCACTGTGTTGTCAGACCTGTTGGAGAGCATGAGGCAGGCAGAGCTCTGTGACTGGGCCCTCGACCCGACACTCTTCACGTCTCTCTGTGACTCTTTGAACCGCTTCTTTACGCAAAGAGGAATGATCACCTCTGGAAATAACTCCCCATTAGCCCTCGGTGCACATCAACCCCTACAAGTTCAACCATTTTGCTCCAATCCACCTCCCACTCTGGCCAGCCTCACCCAACCATCGCCCCTGCCTTACTCTCCAGTGGTTCCTCCCGCCAACGGAGCACAGCCCCCCCGCAGGGCTCTGCATATGCAGGGACAGAGTCTTCAGAGACCACAGTTAACGCAGCCTACAAACACAACTGGTATGACATTAACTCTCATCTTTCATCATTCATGGATGTCTCTAAACTGTTCCCAACTGCTCTAAAACTGAAGTTATTTAAAGATACATTGTCTCACTTCCTTTTTAGTTGAATAATCTGTTTCACTTTCTGTCTCAGCTGGGATTCAGCCTCAGAACCTCGCACCTCGGCCTCGCCCTCCATTGAAGAGCCTCCACAGCAACAGTGAGGAGATTCAGGATGACTTTGATTGGGATTCTCTGCTCGTTTGACCCTCAAAATCTGTGATGAGAACAAATGACAGCTCTTTACTGAAAATGGTTGTGAAGAGTCACATTTTTCTAAACACAGAGGCTGCCTCCTGGTTTTTCCATCTTGAAGCTCCTCAGAGTACGTTTGGGAATAAGTCTATCACATGACTGAACGCTGTATTTCAAGGTTTTGTTTTTTTTTTTTTTTTCACCTTTGTTAAAATACATATGCTGTAATGATTTTGTTTGCTTATATTGCAGGTAATTAGCAGGGTTATTGTTGTTTGAAGTATAAATGTATAAACATGTTCAAAGAAAATAAAGTTTAAAATTACTCGTCACATTGTGCTCAGTATATATAGACATTAACTACAGAGCAAGCATGAAACAATCCATACACATCCTGTGTTTTCTTTTATTTGATAAATTTCTTTTGATTTTTTTTTCCCATTTTACTTTTCAAATGTGAATGTTCACAGTCAACACCACACAAAAGTCAACCTTACTCAATAAAAGAGATATTTTCTTGTTGATATAAAATAACAATAAATTCATCAAACTAAATTAAAAGAACAGCATGAAGCATGTCGTCAAGTCCCCGTTTCGTTTTCTTTCATTGAATAACTGTCTTTTTTAGAGAAGCATCTTTAGCTCTCCCTCTCCAAAGGAAAGAGATGAAAAACAAGGACAGTGGTGCTCCAGGACACCTGCACACCAGGGATCCCATATGAAATATGTGATTGAAAATGAAAACTAATGCTTCTGATTAACAAAAAAAAAAAAAGTGAAATAAGATTGGCAGACATACGTGACCCTTATAATACCTCATTATAAATCTCATTATGTATCAATACAAGTGACAAATTTTAAAAACAAAAAATGAATGCTATTTTCTTCCTTTCCGTCACTGAAATAAGATCAGACACAAGAAAAATGGAGACAGATATTGATACATATACACAGAAACAGGCGTTTGCACTATTGCATACTTGCACACTCACCAAATGACCATTCATGTTCTCATTCACTCACCATTTCACACACATTCAACAAACATCCTGTCATTTTCTCCATCAGACCACAGATGTCAGGGCTCTTTAGTTTTCTACAATAATCAGGACGAAAAAAATAAGCATTTGATTTAAATGGCATCATCATGTTTGATTTTCCTTGTTCATTTGTTCCCCAAACTGGAAAAAAATAAATTACATGTAACATTAAATTAAATTATAAATGAAGTAGTTGAAAGTTAGACCAAGTTGTGCCTGAAATGTTAATGTTTCCAGTCCTTCAATAATCATCCTTTCTGCACGTATTACACTTAAGTGATTCAGTGTTTTCCTTCTAGAGGGAGAAAAGAGGAAGAGGTAAGTGCAACAGTTTTTCTGTTCAGTTTGTTAGTGGCTATGTCCTCTCTCCCTCTGTATCACTTTCTCCCAGTGCAGTAATTTTACAGGATAGTAGAGTGAATCTACTGAAAACTCCTGCTCTCACAGCCATACCTTCATCTCAGACTGGAAAAAAAAAAAAAAGAAATAAAATGAATGGTACAGAAACAGATTAAAACAAAATAAATAGAAGTTTGTTTGTTTTTTTTCACTGAAAAATAACCCATTGAAATGAAAAAAATAACCCATTGAAATGAAAGGAACATATTGTGAGAAATCATTTGGAACATAAATGTAATGCTTTTGGAGGAAAAAAAAAAAAACATGTCTGAAATTTTTTTTTAAATATAGAGATGTAGACATTTTCTTTTGGACACAAATTGTGTTGAAGGGGGATGAATGAAGGGGACAGCAGGTACGACAGAAGAGGTCGAAACAGGTGAAAGAAGTAGTGGTGACACTTCCTCAAAGAAGAAAAGGATTGGTGCTTGCTCCCGTCGTTCCTCCGCCTCCCACTGATCCTCCTGCCCCCATCACTCCACCTGTTCCAGTGGACCCACCCAAAATCAGCTGAGGAGGCGTTGCTCCTCCAGGACCCAAAAGAGCAGAGCCTGGGGGTGCCATAGGCGAGAGCCCGCTGTAGGGCATGCCCATGGGGCTGGCCTGCATCATACCAAGGCTCATTCCTGGAGCTCCCATGGCCACACTCATGGGCCCCATGCCCATTCCTGGCTGTACCAAACCCAGCATGGGATTGGGAGGCACAGGGCTGGTACGAAGGCCACTCAGGCCGATTGTTGAGGGTTGAGGTGAGATGGAGGTCATGGGTGGGGCCACACCGAATGGGTTGGAGGAAGCAGGTGTTGGAGAAACCCCCCTACTGGAAATGGTACTGCCTGGAGTAACTGCCATGCCAGGAGCAGGAGATGAGCCTGAGGACAACAGCAAAGCAACATTGTCTTCTTCAAAATTCACATCAGTGTTAACATAAAAAGTGTTTAAAAAAAAAAAAAAAAGTTCCATTTCAAGTCTGTATTGCCAAAAAGGGAGAGAAGGATATGAAGGAAAATCCAGAGTTCCTGAATAATTTAAAAAGTAAATTAAATTCCTGAAGTTTTTTCTTGCAGACTTCACTTTCAAAAGGCTTCCACTGAGAACTAAAGGAGCAGCTAAGGCAAATATTAGATGAAAATACCTAATACAATGTATTATTATTATTATTATTATTATTATTATTATTATTATTATTATTATTATTATTATGATGATGATGATGATGAGAGGACATCCCATCATGACATATCAGATAGTTTTGCTTAATAGTAAGATACATTTTCCCCCAAAACACATTTGAAAGAGTGACATTAATGAAATTGTATGTGATGTTAACTTCATAATTCATTTTTAAAATGTGAATGTACATTCTTCTTATAAAATAAAAAAAAAAAAATTCATTCATTCATCTTCTATACCCGCTTTATCCTAATAAAATAAATATAAAAATAAAAAAAAAAAATTAATAATAACAATAATAACAATAATAATAATAATAATAAAAGACTATTTAAGACTGGACATTCTGCAGAAACACTGATAGAAAAGGTTTTTACTGCAGAATCCATCAATTTTGGTCTTTTTCTTTTTTTTTCAAATAAATTTGAAACAATAAGAAATGTTTATAGAAGTACAGTAGACGCTTTCTTTACAGTTAACAAACCTGTGTTCGGGAGGAAGGGGTTATGTGCTGAAGAGGAGGAGATTGAAGGAGGTGGTGGCTGTTTGGGTTTGGGTTTAGAGGACACCAGAGAATCAAGATCCACAAGCGCTGCATTGGGACCTAGGAAGGACTCTGGAGTCTTCCGAACAGGAAGCGAAGTGCCCAGAGACGAAAGATCAAAGGGCACTGGGGAGCCTGTGCTGTCACAGGCAGCTGCTGAGGACCCTCGTCTTTCTGGATCTCCTACAAGAAAGAAATGAAGGAGAAACAGGAAAGTCCAAAGACGGTGGATAAAAGTGTTCCCTAATGTACCAAACAGTGAACAACAATACCACACATAATAGAGGAGGATGAAATGCAGGACAAGACAATTGCTGTGTGTGCATGCACAAAATCTGTGACCGGATGTGTCAAGAATGAAAACCCCCTACCCCCAATCCCAGTTTCCCCCCTTGGCCCTAGTTTTGCTGCATCCAACCTCAGCAGCGATGGCGCGTTGCGAGAGGCCTTGTCTATGCAGCTCAACAATCTGACCACATTCAAAGAGAGAAAGCTTTTTTACCTTAGCCATCAGGAGGTCACGACAGTGTGAAAACCTGACAAAAAATGACATTGAATACACATTTTTGCACAGATTTTGGCTTTTGAAGGCTGTGGTCCTAAACTTTTAATTGGCTGATGAACAGCCTATTTTAGATTAATAGTTGTTTTTAATAAATCGCTTCATAATTTTTTTTGTCTCACTCCCATTTCTTCTTTTTGTATTCTGAAACTCTACTTATAACCTTCTTAAGATCCATCAGTGCAAAATGTAAATTCATGCAATTTTTCCAACTAGTCTTAAATTTTGATCAGGAGGATATATACACACACCTCTCTCCCGCTATTCTCAAGGGCTTTGGAGTTAGAGTTAGGGTCATCTTCAAAATGCCAAGAAAAAATCCAGTCATTAACTTCTCCAACATTGTTACAGAGCATTTAATTCGGTGTTCAGGTGCTCTTTGAAAGCCTCTATTCTTATCAAAAGGTAGGGATGGAGGCTTTCACATGTATTAAAACACAAACATCCTTGACTTCTCTTTTTGTCGAGGGGTCTTGTGACAAATAATCTAAACTGCTCACTTTTACTGGGGTCACATTTATCATTTCATGTTATAGTGACAAATCTAACCAAATCTATATGACAGAAGACAAATCAGCTATTTCAGTATAGCCCTGTCCCAAGACATTTTTGCATCAGATGAGTGGGGAAGTGTACAAGACTTGCAAATATATTTCCAAACTTCATGGACAGAACATGAAAAAAACAAAAACAAAACGTAATTAATACGGCTTTTTTTTTTTTTTTAAACACATTAAGTTCTGACACAATAAAAGGCTACTTTATGTAAATGCTCATCAAATTGATCTCACTACAAATCTCCAAAGGAATCCTACATTTTTGTGACCATTTGTGGAAATATTTACATTTTTTTGACTTCCGTGTCTGCACTAGTGGTCAAAAGTGCATAATTGTACAAGTTCCTGAAACACTTTGACAATTTAATTCCATTTGGAATCTAAATCTGCAAAGGGTGCCTTCTAGAGGGTTAGAAGATCATCATCCCCCAATCCCCAAAAGAGGTGGGACACCTAACCCAACACAGAAATATATTAAAAGGAGGAGTAAAGCCTAGTGGGAGAACTGGGCTTGAGCCACACCAGTACCTTATTGATTGTGAGTCAATGTAGCTTTAAGTGTGAATGTACCTGTGCCGTTAGTATGTTTGGCGGTGCCACTCCAGATGTCAGAGGTGATAGGGTCAGAGGCAGGGACAGGCCCGTCCCTTGCCCAAGGGTCTACTGGACCCCCGGAGGAGGAAGTGCTGGGTGGCACTGGGGGGCCCCAGGGGTCAGCACTGGGGGGAGTCACAGCTACAGGGGAGGGGGGAGGAGACGCAGGGGAGGGGAGGGTTAACACAACACATTACAGGTACAATGAACAGTAAGGAGGGAGCAGGAAGCTGGGCTGGGTTCAACAGCAGTGTTTCTCTCCTTCACCTCCCCAACAAGGATGAGTGACTGCAGGTTTTTTTAAGGTCATTCAGGATGTTGTTTTCTCCTTCTTTATGTCCAAAGTTCAGTAGAGGTGAAGGAGAGATAATAAGAAGCTAACTCATACATTAAAAAAGAGGCAAAAAAAGGCAAGAGAAATGATAGCTCTGGTTGAGACACAGCCACAGTCAGTCCTGAATAGAAACAAGAGGATAAAAATCTCTGGTTTAGACACAGAGGGAAAATGGTTTCAGCATGCCTGCTTTCCTGATTACAAACTGAAAGCATTTGAATGGATGAAAAGATATGACAGCGAATGAAACGGGGGTATTGTGGAGACAGAAAATGGAACGTTGGAGTGAAGTAAAAGTCAACAAGATTTCACTTCCTCTTTCATCCACAGAGTAGGACATAGTTCTCTTGTGATATTTTAGCTAGCTGCTTACCTGAACTTCCCCATGGGTCAACATTGTTAACTCTGTTGGACGTCTCTCCCCAGGGGTCAGGTGGAGGGGCTATAGTGGGCGGAGCTCCCCCTCCCCATGGGTCAGAGCTCGTAGGAGATGTGGGAGATGCAACTCCCCATGGGTCTGTCGTAGAGCCTGTACCCCATGGGCCTGAGGAAGAGGGAGCATTGACTGTGGGTGGAGGGGAGGGTCCGGCAGAGTCCACAGTGGCAGTGGAAGTAGTAGGGGCCCCCCAGGGGTCCACAGCACTCAACTCCATCAGAGCACCCTGTTTAAGACAGTTTATTATACATTACAAACTGCTCTGTCCAAGAATCATTCTAATGACAACTACGTTTAGTTAATGTAATGGAAGACAAAAACCTACAGGCAATGGGCTTTATGCACAGCTCCGCTACTTCCTGAACTTCAGTCAGCTCCTTTGTTTCCTGTCTTTCATTTTTGGACAAACTGATTAATCCAGGTGTGTCTGACCTCAGTAAATGGCCAGGCACACCCAGATTAATCAGTATGTCCAGTAATGAAAGACAGGAAACAAAGGAGCTGGCTTAAGTTCAGGAAGTAGTGGAGCTCGGCATAAACACAATTTCATTAGACATCATTTAATTATATATGAAAATATGAATAAATGCCAATGTGGGGCTATTTTCCGATCAAATGAGAATCTACACTTACAGTGTTGACCTGTTAAAATCTTTATGTCCTGAGTTTATGGCTGATTTTCATCCATTTTTCATGTCTCATTGAACATATGCAACACCAAGCCAAACATAAACTCACATTTCCAATATAGCGTGCTCAACAGCATACATTAGAAAATAGGATGGTTTGTGAGCTACAACAGTGCCAAATCAATATACAAGTCCTGTGAATCCCAAAATATCCAAAACCATTTACATAGGACACCAAAAATCTGAGACTTTGATCCTTTCCAAATGAGTGCACTGCCACTAAATATGTTTCACTTTCTTGTACATAAACAGTAAATCATTCTTTTTGGTTCCATCTGAATTTGTAATCCAATGTAGCACAAACCCAAGTAAGTTAAATAATGTGAGAAGCAGTTGTAACAGCACATCTACAGACTGCTACTTTAACACAACAATTCATTCATTCATCTTCTGAACCCGCTTTATCCTCACTAGGGTCACGGGGGTCGCATGGAGCCTATCCCAGCTAC
>JAQQZY010013060.1:0-12462 GCA_030068375.1 Ostorhinchus rueppellii | reverse complement strand
TTTTCATTTTTTTAATCACAACAATGTACACTGAATTATGTTATAAATATTTAAAATTATGCTTCATAATAGTGAAACATGTAGGAATTAAAGGGGAAAGTAAAGTTTTATTCCAAAAAAAAAAAAAAGGGGGGGGGCCACTTGCTGTTCTTCAGAAACACTCACACTGAATCAAAGATTAAGATAAAAATGTGGAGTCGACTGGAGAGCATCTGCTAATTTTCATCTTTTGACATAAATTTTTATTTTTCCAAAATGCATCACCTCTCTGTAAGTAGCGTTGGCCTGAGCTAATATTAACCCTTTAATGCTTAGTGGTCACTACAGTGGACAGTTCTTCTACAGCTGTTCTCTTGTATATTCATGGATTTTGTCATTTTAGTTCCATATCAGCCAACACAGCGGACACTTATGCACCATCCCATAATACACTGACATTCATACCATAACAGTAACTTTGCTGTTGTTGATAAATCTGAACTGCAGTAACATGTTTGAGTGTAAATCAAATGCAGATTGTATTTTGTTTTTTTGCATATTATCTCCATAAAATGAGTTATAACTAGTATTAGAGTATATTAAATAAATAAAGTTGGATTGGATTAGAGTATATTAAAACATGAGAAAAAAAAAATCAGATTAACCGCATTAAAAATGTTATTTCATTGTTTTCATAGAGTATATCAGTAAATACATGTTTTTTTTTTGCTTCAAAAGTTAAATGCATAGTGTCCATCTGAGTGAATGAATGAAAAATAACTTGATTAAAAAAACTTGATTAAGGTTCTCATAAATCCTGCATGAAAGGGTTCAAATCAATACATCACATCATGGAGTTATAATTGCAAGCATTTTCAAGGATTTCAAGCACCCGTACGAACCCTGTACATAAGCTGACATGGAAAGAATGTCCCGTGATTGTGTTACAAATCTGGAAACGTGGTGGTGAAAACGAGGAGAAAGAATTGCATTTGGGATCGTGTTGCACAATAAATACTGTTTCTGACATTCTAGATTCTCATGTTCACTTTATAAAAAAAAAAAAAAAGACCAAAACTAACATAGAAACTAAGAAAGAAATAACCAAACCAGCAAATGTGCTTTTAAAAACTAAATAAAACTAGTCTGAAATTAAAAAAATAAAAGGTCTAATCTGGAAAATTACTATACTTCAATGAAAATACTGTCATGAAATCTCACTCAAACAGCGTCTAAATCTTGTCCAGTCCATTGTGATTATGGATAGGAGATTTTTTTTTATGCTTTAGATGTACCAGGATTTTTCAGTGTCTAAAATAAGACACATGCACTGATCAGCCACATATGAACACCACTGCTTCTTATTTCCCCTCACAGACTTTACGTCAGAATTACAGTTCAAACCGCTGACCATTTACTTGAAAAGCCACTTACATGAAAAGGTAGTCATGAACCAATGAGCACAGAACTGCTTTAAATTGGCACGGCGCTACATGAATGTATTAGTAACATATTCAGAATCCTGTCTAAACTTTGTCCCAGATCTAACAGAACAGTTTAAACCCTCTGCTCATGCTGAGAATTCAGTACCCATCTGGTTTGTTTTCTTTACACAAAACACTTCCTGCATACGATAAAGCGCTAAAGCTATCGGTTTTCTGCTCTGTTTATTCAGGTCTTGACAAAGTAGCCAGAAGGTAAAAGTGAACATTTAATTCTCATCGTCCATTCACACTTTTTGATTTACTGCCAGTAATAAAGAACGATACATTGAATATGAGAGAGATGTGTTTGGTTTGGAATGTTGGAGTATTAAACTTAAATTAAATGCTTCTTTACTGTTGGGAAAAAAAAAACACAACCATGGTAAGATTATGAAATCATGTAAGAATTCAGTAAAAATATGCCAAGAAATTGATATTTTCTTTGCTAAACCTTTTTTTTTTTTTTAAATATGTGTTAATATGTATAATGCTGTACATGTGTACACCAAATAGTGTGGAATGTCTCTATGTAAACTCTTCCATCTATTTTATACTATCTACTTGGTTTTGAGTTACAACGGAAGAAAATTGCGCAGAGCAGCTCTCCACACCCAGATCCAGCTGCTCTCCATACACACCAAGACATTCCCCAACTGTAATGCTCATCCCTCCACCGCGTTCCCATTTGCACATGCTCAGAATACCACCACGGGGAAGCGTGAACAAAGCATCCAGATCAGATGCCACCAAACAACAGCATGTTACTTTGATCTACTTCAAGCCCCTGGATATTCGGCAAATCCAAACACCCCATTTGTGTCACCAATGATCATAAGAGCTACGAGGTGTAAGGATTCAGCTTCAAAATAAACAGAAATGACCTGGAATCAGGATTTCATCTATTATGTACAGGGTTCATACAGGTTTCTACAAGTTAAATTGAACTCTTCTTAAGATTATTTAGAACAGAATTTAATCCCCATTTCACAGCCATACCAGCAAAAATGTGTGACTCCTAGAATTTAGGAAAACTGACATCAAAAATAACCTTTTCTCCAACCAGGCATTATTAAACCTACAGTCCCTCATGGTTACTTTTTCTTGCAAACCGTTGCTTTAAGTTCCTAAACACAGCTTTGTCGGCTGCACTTGGGTTGAGCTGAACGGTCTGTGATCATTTCTCACGGGAAGGCTGCAAAGCAAGAATTGGTTCCTAATTTCCACTGAACTGACTAGAATAATGTTACTTTGTTTGTAGTTCAGACTTTTCCCAGAAACATTTAAAGACAATGCAACGAACACATGTATGACAACATAACTTAAGACCTACTATATTAAATTTAATACCTTTTAAGGACTTTTTTAAAGGTATTAAATGCAGCAAATTCAAGAGTGTTAAGACTTTTTAAGATCCTGCAGGAACCCTGTATGTACTGTTAAAATTAAATGTTCATTTGTAATTTGTTTTCCCCTCAAGATAATCATTTATCCCCCTTCCTGATATTTACATCTACCATTACCTGCTGATGTTTCAGTTGAATTAAGTGAATATACGTATATCACTAAATGTACACTGTAATGTCAATAAAACTTTGAAAAAGCTTATCTGCTATCCTGGCTTCTACCCTAGTGATGTCAGATAACTCGTCATCAGCATGATGGTGAAAACAACAACTCCCATGATGCCATATTATTATCAACTATCAACATGTTTTATTGCCATTTTCTTTGAGACACTTTAATGATGGAAAAGAACACGCAGGGCCTTTAAAATGTAAGCTTCAGGTCATGTAAAACCTTGAGACCGATCTCATTTGTTGGTCTAAAAACAGCAGCTCTTTTTGGTAAATGCCCCACCCATAAACATCCCTTCCACACATACACACATCTCACCTAAACAGGCCGCAGCCCCAACCATGGCATAAAGTCCAGGGGTGATGCAGTCTGCTCCTGGTGAGCACCAGCCTTTGAAGATGAACCAGTCGTGGTTGTAGTAGGCCAGCTGCTCCATGCCCACACCCAGCAGTCTGCCGGCTATGGCTCCGACTGCCATACTGGGGATGAAGAGCCCAGAGGGAACCTGGATAGACAATCAACAGAATGAGACCTGATGGGACAGACAGGTTTCTGACAAGACAATTTACATTCACACCAATACTCCAATCATTATCCAATTTCCGGAATGATCAGATTATTCTACAAGATAATCTGATAGGCTTTATTTGAAGTAATCTGATTATGAGAAATCGGATAAAACACACATAGATTGTGCCCCAATACTCTGATGTCTTCATGCATGTATACAGATTAATCTGATTACTTTTTTTTTTTTTTTTTTTTTTTTTTTTTTTACATCTGCACATGTAATAAAGACATATATCATTGTTTCAATACATTTGTAACAGGAATAGGCATTACCAATTTTTAATCCTTAGTTACTTTTCCCCCATCCTGTAGATTAGATTAGATTTTATTGATCCCAAAACAGGGAAATTCAATGGTCAAGGCAGCAACAATAAAGCACAAGAAAAAGTGTGCATACATAAAGATAGTGCAAAAACCAATACACAATAATAACAATAATAATAATAATAATAATAATGATGATGATGATGATGATGATGATGATGATGATGAACTAATAATTGTATTACACTAATACTAGTATTGTTATAACACAGTATCTCATCTTTTTTGTGCCTCTTTAAATCGTTAGCCTTCATACGTGAAAAGTTCTGTATTTGTAATTTTAAATCTGTGTCTAACTTTGGCCTGACTTAAGTCAATATTATATTGGCAGTTCCAAATATTTTGTAGTTTTCTGATGTGGATTCCTGTCCTCCCAAATATAGCCAGATAAAAAACTCATCTGGTACTTGTTACATCAGCTAATAGGGTTGAAACTAGAGGTCTGGAGGTTTGCGTGAACATGGCAGCCTGGGATGAGGCTGAACTCCTGGCCTGCATTATTGTTTCAATCCGTCCCTGCGCCTTCTCAACTCAATGCAGCCTCTTTCTAATTAACATGTCAACTCTATAGTCACTTTTTAACAAATAACACGCTCTCCCATCAGCCACATGATGGTGAGTCATCCCGTTGTGACTCAGCGATGTCCGCAAGTTTAATTACGATTCATCTGATCTGAGAAATGGGCACAATGAGTCATTTTGGTGAATCGAATTAAGACGCTGGTTGAAAATCTGGTAGGTAACATATTAAAGACAGCTGCCTTCATGGGATTTTCACACACTATGCAGCACAGAGTTCACAGAGAGTCAATAACAGGTGTAATAACATCAGAATCAGCATTAGGTCTGCTTGAAAAAAAAAAAAGTTCAAAGGGAAAGACTGGCTCGGGTTAAGCAGGTCACCAAACACACGAATCCAAAGAGTATGCACACAAGAGACATGAAAAGGTAAAGCTGTGCTCATCTGCCCTGACCTTCATGCCAAAAGTAATGACGGTGATCATCATCTTGAAAATTAAAGCCAGTGCCAGCTGCCACAGAGCGTTGTAGAGGCCCGGTCCGGCAGGCCGGTCTGCTAGACTGTTGCCAACACCCGTTTCTGATATGTTGGTTGGCTGGAAAATATAGGAGAAACAGATAGAAAATACAGAAAAAACAAAAGAAGATGAGATGAACAGAGAGAAGAAATGAAAGCAGAAGTTAATACGCTTTTAACAGATAAAATAAGATGTTGTTTCATCCATAGAGATAAAAATGACTTCCAAACTCTGGCTTAGTTCATTCAAATGTTCCGCACAACTGACCTGTTTGTAGCCACAGAGCTGAGAGGAGTCGAGCAGAGAGCAGTCATTGAACAGCTCTGAAATCAGCTCAGCTCCGCTCATCCGGGTGTAGCTGTTTGGGTACGCAATCACAGCGGTCAGCGCAGCAACAACCAACACCTCGATGACGGGGTAATGACCCAGACGAGTGGACTTACCTAGAAAATAAAAACAGAAAAGTTCAAGAGACATTATAATTGCTTTTTGGGTATGTATATTTACCATCAGTTGATGTACTCCCTTTACAGATTATTGTGGGCTGAGGAGTGAGCGGTTTTTGTTTTGTTTTGTTTTGTTTTTGTTTGATTTGTTTGTTGTTGTTGGGAGGGGAAAAGAAAAAAAAAAAACTTTCTATTGAAAATTATGGATCCAACTGAAGGATAAATTGAAATTGTGTAGCTAGTTGTCAATTTTTCAAAAAGCTTTTTGTTGTGAAATACTCAAGGGTTATGAAAGTGCAATGACTTCTATGTGACTGAAGAAACTGAATGTAAATTAAATTAGCCTAATGTTATATTTTTCTGCAACTTCAGATATCAAGTTGGAGTAAGGATGAGAGTAGGAGAAGCAGAGATAAACCCAGGGCTTCAGCTTCTTCCTTTTTCAGTTAAAAAAAAAAAAATTGTGCTAACTGTATGTTCTTTACATGTATGTATTTTTGTATGTAACTGAAATGAAATATTCATTCATTCATTCAAGTATTTGATGATGACTAATTAGATTGATATTTTATTGTAACTGTTTAATAAGTATATACTGATCTATACACATAAATGAGTACACTGCATGTGTACTTCATTGTAATTGTAATTTGTACGATGGATCTTAATAAAAATACTTTGAAAAAAAAAACAAACAGAAAATGTCAAGAAACATACTGTGGCTAGAAATAAGGGTAGTGGTGAGCTTTAAAAAAATCCTTGAGCACATTTGTGCCTTTGTTTTCTCCACACAGTCACTGTAAGGCATATACTTACGCCTCCTACACCAGGCAATATTGGCCCTGATGAACAGCGCCCCCCAGAGGCCTCCAAATATTCCTAGCAGGATGAAGGGGCCCAGCTCCACCAGGTGCCACGGGGCATGAAATTCAACGTAGAACAGCACCAGACGGCTGTTTCCGAACGGGTTGATGGAGCGCAGGGTGAAGGCTGCGACCAGAGCGGCGAAGAAGGAGCGCCAAAGGGTCTTTAGAGGGAAATAATAACTCACCTGGAGGGCAGAGAAACATGTGCTTCAGAGGGAATGAAAACATGTTCTTCCAAAAATCATCATAAAAAGTATAATTATTTAACATACAAACATAATTTTATTTATATTCAACAGAGAGGAAAGATGCCAGGGATAATTGTACAAACAGGTGGAGAAAAGATTAACATTTCTATCTCTGATAAGGGAGAAATGTCTTAGAACAGAAACTTGTTTTTAGTCCGTTGAATTTCTGTTGTGCTGCCAAATAGCACTGATATGAAGCTTTAACTCTGGCATCTTTGAAATGATGACAATGAAATCAAATATCCTAACCCACCAAACTCCCTCAAGTGTTCTATGGATAAAGTTGCACATTTATTTCCAGGAATATTCATGTAAACACTTTTTCGCAGTTTATTATGTCTTAGTTATTTGCAAAAGCTGTGTGGTGTGCAGCATGAGCCAGAACAATTAAAGAGGATTGTGAAAGAATTTAAAAACACTTCGGATTAGTTTCATTTGGTATTGATAAAACAACCGGAGCCTTTTGTTCTGAGGTGAAGAATCCATTTCAGCTTCCAGCTTTGTGTGCTTCTCTGCAACTTTGCATGAAAGTCTTTATTTTATGATTGATTGAAGAAAATCTCGTATTACACCAGACATCCTGTGATTTTGACATCAGGTACAGCGAGTGCAAACAGTGCAATTCCAGATACATGACTGAAAACAAGTTGATCGGATTTAATTTTCAGTATCTAATGAACGGAGCTCACCTCCTCCAGGCTGAAGAGAACTCCACCTATCGGAGCACCGAAAGCTACAGACACTCCAACTGCTGCAGCTGCTGATAAAACCTAAAAAAAAAAAAAAAAAAAAAAAGTAAAACAGTTCAGGACAGAACAGCAGAAAACTAATGAACATGGGACAGTTTGATTAAACACCACGTTTTAATTAAAGTATTTCAACAGCAATGCTGAAAACATTTGGTGATTATCAGTTCGGACCAGGGTGCAATTTGTAAAAACAAAAAACAAAAAACCCAAAAACACGTTTTTTTCCACCTCTTCTCAGCTGCATTTGAATAGAGTTCTTACTCAGAAGTTTAGATCTGTACAGTTTGTTTTAAGCTTAGTTTTATCTTTTTTTAAATGAATTTTACGATTTTAATATTTATTGTGATTAAAATTTTTGTTGTTTGTGATTTTTATGTTTTCATATTTTATATTTTAACTTTCTCTTTTTATGCCTCTCTTGTAATGCTTTTATGTTTTATGCAAAGCACTTTGAATTGTCCTGTACATGAAAAGTGCGATACAAATAAACCTGCCTTCCCTTTTTTGTCAGGGGGTGGGGGGCAGTGCAGCATTTCTATGTATATAAATGTATATAAAACCCTCATGTATATAATTATGTACATGGGGGTGCGGTCCATAACTAACACTGGTGTGAAACAAAAGTGAAACTTTATATACTTTCAACGTCCAGCTCTTGGGTTCTATTCCTCTATTATGTACAACTTCTAACCTGTATCCACCGGACCCCCTCCACTGCTCTATGGGCCCCCCACAAATGCTGGGCCTCATGAATTTGTCATGTTCACCCTCCCTTTACAACACTCCAGTGCATGGGGATGTTTGTGAATTCTGATACTGCTGACAGTTCGCTTCAGGTGAACATTGGTACCAGTAATGTACAATATATGTGGAAGAAAACTCAGTTAGAACCTGCCTCTTATTTTAAATGGTTGCTTGTCCCCCCTGAGGAGGAAATTCATTAAGCAGAAGTAGGAATGTAAAAACCAGAGGGAGGTTTGTTCCCCCCATCCACCCCAACAAATCACACCCTGGTTAGGACTAACATAATTTGGCTCATAAGGAGTGATGAGTTGTTTTCATTTGGTTTTACTGTTAAATGACTGTGGGAATCATGACTTTTTTTTTCTGCGTAATTTGCTCAAAACAAATAAAAAAAAAAACCTCAAAGGAGATCAACATGCAGTCATTACTGTTGAATGAACAGATGTAGCTTTAATAGATGGCATCTGAGTCAGAATATTCTGGTCTGAGTTAGTGGTTATGATTACAGCGCACTGGTACTGTCATTTAAAATGGATTCATCAAAGCTGAAAAGACGATACATGACTTTTTCAATTTGTCTGACAGTAGCTTGGTTTGGTTTCATGCTTTTATATTTACAAATAAAGACACAGTTTAGTTGTCTTAAAGGCACAGAATTAATGCTAAACATGTGCCAAATGTGTCCACTTCAGTCTCACCATTCTCTCTTTCTTCCACATCTTGTTCTTCCAGGAACATGGAACACAGCTTTCTCATCTCTAAACATTTGATGGAGTGTGTAAATAGTGTTGCACGAGTATACTGGTCCATCATTATTGCATTTCCAGACCCGTCTCCATCCTTTGTTAACACTGTGACAGTGCTGTAGAATGGTCACACGTGCTCCACTATTATTCTGGATTTAGCTAAAAAAAATTATCTGGGTTGTTTGGCTATTTCTTTAGCTGCACTGTACACAGGATGCTGCAACAGATGAGGAAGTGCATTGTGGTATTAAAAAGACCAAATCGCCACAAAGGGAAAGAACTCATAAAAGCCATCTTCAGGGTTCAGTTGCAGCTCAGAGCTTGTTGTTTTTCTGTGCAGTTTGAGGGAACTTTCAAAGTGATATCACACAGAGCAGAAGGAAAAAGAACAACAATCCTGCCACAGCACAACGCAAACATTCATCCTTCCTCTTTCAGAGTCCCTACCATTAGCCAGAAGACTTGTCTACAAGTGGAGCAATAACGTTTATGTGAAAAGATCTGTACTGGCTCATGAGGAAATACTTTATACAAGCCCTACTCATGTTATTTCCCAATATTATGACGAGTTTAAAATCATACACTTGATTTTTAATCTTACACATTTGCCATTTCAACATTCTGGAACTTGTATATCTTTATAGATTAAATGAAAAATTTGTGCACAAAGTTGCATTAAGATATTGTTAAAATGATGAAATGTTTATGTTTTTTGTTTCTTCACATTGCTCTTAATTTCACTCACACATTCTCAGCTGAGCCTATAATCCATATAAATCTATATAAATGCTTCTATGAAACTGGGTTTATTTTGGTACCTGGCACGTTGTCAGCTTTATAGACCCAATAATAAAAGAGAAATTTAGACATATTTCACCTCAAGATGTATCTAATGACGACCTCAGATAAATACAAAAAGTTATACTCTTTCTCTGAGCCATCCCAAAATTAGTGAATTTTCCAATAAAATATTGGGGCCAAAAATAGGACCAAAATTGAGACAAAAAATCCACCTACAGTAGGTGTCAGTGCATTTGATCTGGAAAATATGGTTTGGTTTTTCTAATCCAGACACGCAGAATTTTCATGAATCTCAGTCTCATTCCAGGTTTTGTGTGTAACCCATCGTGTCCAGATGCATTACATGCAGAACCTGCCCATTTAAACACAAATAAATCATGAGCAATTTTGCAACAGTGGCTATTTCTGCCTTGCATATTTACTTTGCTTCCCAAACTGTACCTGTGAGAATAAAAAGATATTTTAAAAAAATAGTAGGATGTAATTTTTGTGTCCTTTTTACCGTGTTACATGCAGATTTTTGTATAAAATATTAAAAAAAAATTATTTTATCTGAAAAATAGTTTCTCTTTTATCTCAGTAAATATTTATTTTTAAAATAGACCCATCGTGCTTCCAAATTTGCCTCTTAACATTAGTCTACATCTGGTTTAAATTTTTTAGCCCCATCTGTCCTGTTTTAGGGACCAGTTTCATAGAAGCACCCATATACAAGTGTAAAAAAAAGAAATAAAATGTGTATACACATAGAACGTGTAACACTATTTTCCTTTCAGGTCAGCATAATAGGCTGATGGTTGGATATAATTTATATTTAGGACTTCATTTGTGTCCTGCTGAGTTGACCTAAAATATTTCCCCTGAACAGAAATAAAGTTCCTCATTATTTATTGCCTCACCTCTCGCCGTTTGGCCTCATTCTTTCGGTACTTGGTGAAGAGATGACACAGTATATTAGCGCAGCAGCAGGCCACATGGACTAGAGGGCCTTCCTTCCCGAGACTGAGCCCTGAGGATACGGCTAAAACCAGGGTGATGGTCTTGATAATCAGAGTCCACTTCCCCAGGTAGCCACGGATGATGAAGCCGCTGAGGATGGTTTTGATCTGAAAGAGATGGAAAGTGAATATGAACGTTTGTATGTCCGTGGATCAGTTTGTGTGTACAGAGGGGATCAGGATATGTCAGCGTCTGTTTATGTTAGTGTGGGATCACATTGGATATGCGTGTGTGAGCGTGTAACTGAGACAAAGAAAGTGTAAACACTGATGGAAGGCTAGAAGAGAACATGGAGAGAGGCCAGTTTGTGCTCTGGATATTTTTCTTTAAAATAAGCAGTTAATCTCATATGCGCGGGCCAGCTGACCAGCATCTGACCTTACAGTAAAGACACTGAAGAGGATTGGATTTAAAAATCACACAAAATCAACGACGAAGCAAAGAATGTGTGTGTTCAGTTTTGTTTGTGTTTTGTCTGTATGATATGAAAACAATGAATCAGGTTGGAAATGTTTATGTGCCTTTAGGTTTTCTACATGTCTTTTCAACATGTGAGTAAATCTGCAGCTTTTCACCTCCTCATAAATAAACAGGGAGGAAACAGAGAAAATGAGAAGGTAAACACTGAGCCTGTTTACATGACCGTAAAAATCTGACAACTGGGAATGAGATGCGATAATTGAAAAACCCTGGTTTCCATGTTTTAGTCCATTATTTGATGTCTTTCAGAGTACGTACATATGTTATGATCTGAGACGTACACTTCCTGTTATTTTCAAAACATCTGGTCTCATCTCAGAAAAGGACAACTTTTGGAACGTGTCACCATTCCTGTATTTCCTCCCATTAAGCAGATGGAAGATGCTGAGAGTTTTCATTTGTTGTAGCATGCAGTTGGTTTCCTCTTATCTCCAAAACGGAGTCTTTGCTGACTTTTCGCTGCTCTGTGACATGTTTCTTTATCCTTCTCCTTAGACTCATGTTATCGCTGCATAACTTCCGTTAATATAGATTTATTTATTTATTTATTTATTTTTACATATGCGCAGATGTGAAAGAATGAAAAAAATCATATTAACGTGTATACATGCATGAAGATACTGGAGAGTATTGGGGAGAAATATAGATGTGTTAATCTGATTTCTCATTATCAGATTGCTGCTGTTATCAGATAAAGCCTATCGTATTATCCTGTTCACATGATCACTTGAATAATCTGAAAATTCCAGAAACTGGATAATGATCAGAGTATTGGTGCACATGTAAACCGGATCAATGATGGAGGGGAGAAGGAGATGGTGTTTGGATTGTGTGTCTAACAAACACTGTGAGGCTTTTGTTTTTGGGGGTGGGGTTTAATGAGCTACTTAATCATAGCAGGCATACGGCCCACACTACCTGAACTGAAGTCATTTGCTTACTTTGACTCAGGTCAATTTCACACCCAAAGATTCAAACCAAAGTCTGAGCCAAAGTTCAAGGCTTTGTAACGTTTTTCAACAGTAAGCCATACAATTGCTTTTGGCAACTGGTCTGAAAAGTACACGAAGTGTTTGCATACTGTGCAGAAGCACGGTTCAGTTTATCCTGACCATCTCTTTCAGCTGCACCACAGTTCTGCTGTTTAGTCCACATCATGATACCAGGAAGGATACATATCTGAAAATTTTCTTTGAATCACACTGCAACCTCCAGACCCCATATTAGGTGGCGGCGGCCCGCCACCGCCGCCACCGATGATGATAATACGGTGGTGCAGTGGTTAGCACTTGTGCCTCACAGCAAGAAGGTCCTGGGATCGATTCCAGCATCACTGGTGGGACCTTTCTGTGTGGAGTTCGCATGTTCTCCCCGTGTCTGCGTGGGTTTTCTCCGGGTACTCCGGTTTCCTCCC
>JAQQZY010013042.1:0-12463 GCA_030068375.1 Ostorhinchus rueppellii | reverse complement strand
TAAATTTTAATTGAAATGGCATTAAAAAAGGTCTTAAAAGTCTTAAATTTAGGTTTAACAATCCTGGGGGGACCCTGAATAGGATGGGTTAAATGTAGACTAAGAATATCCCTACGGGGGACAATAAAGAACCTTAATTTGTTATATATTGTCACTAGACTGGCTGACAGATTACATCATTTAAAGCAAAGAGAAGGTGGAGACCTGATCCAGAGTGCACATTTCAGAGGCCCTTGCAACTTAAAATGGATGTCTATGAAGTGTAAATGTATTGAGTGTGTATCTGACTAAACCATTACAGCCCAAGCAACTGCTAAGTTAGTAACACAACAATAACATGATCAGTGTGCTGAACCAAACAAAAGTATTCAGTTATGTTGCAGGCTGACTTAAGCCAACTACCTATGCACTGTTGAAGCCTATTAGTCATTATTTCATTAGATAGACTGTGACACAAACACAATTCTACTGTGGACCGCTGGATCAGCCCAATACATGCTATGCAGTCCGTTTACAAAGCTCCATTAATATTAATGATAAATAGACTGAAGAGACTTATTGGTAGGTTAGAGGTAAATAGAAACATTTTCTGTTGGTGCCAGCCACTAAGTTGTACTGGACAAAAGAAGACAACATGATCTTTTGAGGTAGACTCACAATCTATAACCTGAATCACAGTTTCTCACATCTTATAAAGTGTTAGTAGGTTACAGTGAAACAATGTATTGCTCCAGCTTGCTCTGGTCTTTGAAGGCTCGGGCTATGTGTGTTGACTTTTTCTTATTTGAGTTGAAACTTGGTATTTCTGCATTATTTTGGATCGACATTATTTAAATTTTCACTATCTCTGTTAAGCAAATACTACTTGACAATTTCCTGCTTACAAAACTGCAGATTTTCCATTAATTACTATTGTGACAGCTTAATTTGTAATTTTCTTGTAAGACACACAGAAAATGTTTTTTTTTTTGTTTGTTTTGTTTTGTTTTCTTGGGGATGGGATGCGGGAGAGTAAGCATCAATCTTATTGCAAGCATGGATGAACATGTGAATAGCTACACGTAGGTGTTTGTGTATTTCATGCATATATGACTTTGTTGTCAAATAGGATCTGAGTTCTCACTCTTAGTCACCTGCTGTTTTTCACTCGCCTGCTTGAGGAGAACTTACATAATATTGGAAAAATGATCCAGCTGTGTTGTGAGCACTCGTATGATGTTTCAAAACCGAAACGTCGCGTCTTTCTATTTTCGGCTTGGGCATTCTTGAGTCGATGAAAGGCCTTCCCCTATGTTGTGAGGTCATGCACAAGCATGTTAACTACCCCTAGGCCACAGAGTTACTCCTCAACTTATTTTTACTAATAAAACTTGACTGGCATGCCTTTCTCTATAGCCCCTTCTGCCACTCTTGAAGCAAGCTTCATATTCTTATTTTGTGTGTAGGCAGCAAGAAGTGCCACACTGTCAGTTCTGCACAAATGAACACTAATCTTCATCTTGGAGTGTATAGCACACCTTTCATATATGGTGAGAATTTTTGCAAGGTAATGAGATGCTTAGCACCCATGAAATTTTTAATTTCCAACTGCTTTGTCTTCCAGTGCTTTTGGTTGTCTGTCAGTTTCTTGACTGTTTCGCTGTCTAAGGATTTGAAAACTACTTGGCAAGTAGTGATCATTACACAGGCAGTACTGTTTTCATCTTGTGCTCCTTAAACACATTATGTAACATTGGCAAAACTTGTTCCCACCAAGACCTGAAACATTCTGAGTTGAGACAGCTGTCAGTTTTGTTCTGCTGGTTTGTTTTGTAGGTCATAGCATCTGCACACCACTTCCCCCAAGATCCATTACTGACTGATGTAGAGACTAATGTATGTCAGCATGCTCATAGACTGACCATTGAATATGTTATGATTATGTAAACTTTATGTATTCTGGACATAACTTTCAAAAGGTAAAAGTTAACTAAAGAATGAATTTACGGTGATCCTGGCCTCAGGACAGATGCAGATAATACACAGCTCAGTTCTGTGTGCCAGAGGTAGCAGGCAGCATTATGCAACTGGCTGTTGTGTAACGCTTCTGTATGTTTCTAATGTGATTTTTTTTTTTTTTTTTTTTTTTTCCTTCTTCTCAAAGAGACCCCAGTCATGAGGTTAAACTTGTTAGTAAGTGGCCATGTTGTCTCCTCAGCAGGAACAACAGTGAGATGCTCTCTGTGACCCAGTTTGAGTGAGTGGACAGCTCTGCCACACTCATTTCTCTGTCAGCTCATGCAGGCCTGAGGTTGTCCCTAGACAGTGACGGCCTCAATAGTGGTTGCAACTCCTGGCCTGTGACTGTTGCCGAAGTTAGTATGAAGACAGGAGAGTCATTTGGTTTGTAAAATGTCTAACATCAATTAATCTCAACCAGAGGCCTCAAGGTGTCCAGAGTGTTATCTGTCTTAAAGCTCCAGGAGCCAAAATTGAGGGGAAAAACATCATTTGAAAATACTCACTTTTATTCTCCAGCACTCTTCTCCTGGTCCAAATCAAAATACTTAGTATGAATATAGATTACCTTATACACTTTTATGTGACTGAAACCACTTTGTTAAGGTTTTATGTTCAGACACAGAATCATGTCCAGGTTGCGTCCAACGTTATCTGATCAGTGACTGTAAAAACAGCTATAAGTCACATACCATAATAACAGTGGACCCACACCCACTGCTCTGACCGATACTTGCACAAAACCAACAGGTGAATATGATTCAGTGTAAGACATTGTGACTGAACAGTGACTGCAAAACACTCAACACAAAGTTTTGGAGGCTGAAATGGACTGCTTTAACACTTAAAGACACTTAAAGCAACCCATTAGAATCCTTGATTATGTTAACAACTCATTATGCACAATACTGAAGCCTCGACAACGTGAGTGAAACCATCCCCATTAGATTCTAGCTTGCATTACTGAGTGAGTTCAGAGGTGATGTAGTCATTCAACATATCTGTCTGTCTCAGCAGGATCCCACCAAAATTAATGGGTAGGTTTTTGTCAAGCAGAGAGGGATAGGACATGTGCAACAGGAAAAACAATGAAATTATTTTTGGTGCAAAAATGAAAAGTCAATGACTTTTTTTTTTTTTTTTTTTTTTTAAATACCCTCTGCCACACTGGCCACGGGGGATTGCCATCAGTTGGTCATCTGTCCGTCCGTCCAAAACATTTGCGATGCAATGATAAGTCAGGCCACTGGGGGCAGTAGTGCACCTGATAAGTCAGGCCAAGGGTTATCAAATGCATGCTCGTTATATTTTTTTCATTACCATCACCTTGTAGAAGTCTAGTCTACTGAATGTGAATACTTCTTAATTTGTATTCATTCTAGCCTTAAAAATTCTTACATTTAACATGTTGAAACCTGCAGAAACCCTGAACAATGGTGTCTGTTGAGTCCTTGTGCTTACACAGTGTAGGACACTGCATGTTTCATGTTGGCCTCAGCAGACATACCATGAGTCTGTTGTCAGTGAGGTAAAGTGGGAGTTGAGTCCTTTTTTGGTCTACTGGATTTTCTCTTTATCTACTCAATGCTCAGGTAGAAGATGTGCTGTTCTCTTGTAAAAACTCAACTTTGAACTACTGCCAGCTCCTCCACTCATCGCTGGTTCAGTAGTCCTACTTAAAGGCCATTAGTCTCCCTGCTTTTTATAGACACTGTGTAGGCTACTGCCCAAGAGATCATAGGATGTCGCCCTACCTGGCTAGGTCCCTTTCCCTATATTAAGTGCTCTGCCCTGATGAAGCTTATCTGTGTTGTATAGGATATTTTAATTGCACTTTTTCTTATGTTACTTATGCCTTCCTCCTTTTTTTTTTTAATTAAGTAGAAAGTGACCAGAACAGAAACATGTCCCATTTTAAACAAGCTGATTATTACAGATATCATGTCATATGTTGGGTAGTAGATGGAGTTATTTATTTATATATCCTTACATCCCTGACAAGTTGTCAGAGTTATTGAATAGCATAATTCAGAAATCCTTAAAGCTTTTATTTCACGTAGCACATATTTTTATATACTGTGCTCCAGCTTGCAGTTGCTAAACTTTTGGGTACAGTTGTCCTCTGCCTGCACTTTTCTGCTTACACAGTTGTACTTTTTCAGTGGTCTAAAAGCTTGAGGCAATCTTGGTCATTCTAGGGTGTCAGGGGTTGAGTGATGTATCCTTGAGTGTGGAATAAAGCCTATAAGATCAGCTAAAGTCTTGGCTCCTACCCTAGAGCACTTCTTGAGTGACTGTTTATGTAGTTCAACACAGTTAACGCTCAGCTGACGAGTCAGCGACCCGTGCAGCAGTGCATTTCACTCCTCCTCATGTTCCAGCCAGGTGTCAACAAGACAATACAGGCCCGTTTTTCACTGCTGCATATACTGTAGCTTCCATATATTTGCCCCCTGAAAGATGATGTCTGTATGTTGGCATCCATTTTGATGGTCAGATTAATAGAATGTTGGCACAAATCAAAATCAAATCAAATTTATTTATATAGCGCCAAATCATAACAAAGTTATTTCATGTCACTTTACAAATAGAGCTGGTGGAAACCAGACTCTGAAGCCAATTTACAGAAACCCAACAGAGTCCTCCAGGAGCAAATGCTTGAAACTGGTGACAGTGGCGAGGAAAAACTTCCTTTTAACAGGTAGAAACTCCAAACAGACCCTGATTCCTGGAAGATGGCAGTCTGCCTTGACCAGTTGGGGTAAAAGTGAGAGGGAGAGAAAACAAGAGAGAGACTGGGGGTGGGGGGAGGGAAGAATCAGAGAGAGATGCATGAATGGAACTACTTGGAACTGGAACGACATGATGAGCACCGCCACAACTACGTGGACAAGTGATGCTAATAAATAATACTCTTCACTGAAGGACAGCAAGTGCTTGAACAACCTATCTAGTGTAAAAGAGTTGTCCAGATTATTAGGGGAATGTCTCTTCTTTTCTTTTGTATCTTAACCACAATAAATAATGTTGAAGCCTGGCTTAATATAATTACAAGGCCATGTGACAATTATTTGTTGTTGCTGTCTACTCTTCTAACTTATGCCAAATGCTTATTGTGTAATGTTTACGCAAAACATCATAGATTCCCTAACACCACCATATGTTGCCTTATGTGACATTTAATTATAACCACACATTAAATATTTCATTTATCTATTACCATGTCTCTCTCAGTTTAGTGTTACATCTGGCAGCTTCTTCCCAAGTAGTAGGTAATCCTCCATTGCCCTTTTGACAGTATCAGCTCTGTCTGTCTCACCAGGGGTGGATATCGAAGCAGCTCGAAAAGAGGAGGAGCGGATCATGCTGAGGGACGCCCGGCAGTGGCTTAACAGTGGCCAGATCCAGGACATCCGACACGCCAAGTCTGGAGGAACAGCACTCCATGTCGCAGCTGCGAAGGGATACGTCGAGGTTTTAAAGTAAGCCGCGGACTTGATTTAATACATAATATCGTAGATTGACTGTAAATAAAATGTCTTTTGGCATTAATCTCCCATTTTAATTTGGGAACTATTTATGTAAAGCCTTTCAATCAAATCACAATGAGTGGTGCTTATAATCAAGACAGTAGTGATGTTTAGCTTTTGCTTTGATATTTGCTAATGCCAAACATATCTTACTTCCTATATTTTGTCAGTGCATTGCTCTGACATTGTCTCTGTGGGCTGTTCAACAGCTACACTGCTTTAGGATAAGAACTCAAATTGCATCTCCATCTGCTTATGGAAGATAGTCAGCACCTTCTACCGCGATAGAACAACTCAAAATCTTAGTTTACTCTCACTAATGTACACAAAAGGAGGATCTAGATGTTTTTTTTTCTCACTATGGCAGCTTGCTTGGTTAAAACATTGTACATTAGCTAACTTTTCATGCTAAAGGATGACTAAGATTTTCGAGCTAGACTACCTTGCTTGATCTGACAGATGTTAGCGTGTAGACGGAGCCTGAGTTCACTGCTGTCACTCAGTACAATCAAAAGAAACATTACTTTTGAGAACTCCATCTAAAAGATAGATTATTAATTCTGACAGAAACCTTTGTTTCCTTACTTCTCTGTTGTGCAGGCTTTTAATTCAAGCAGGGTATGATGTAAATATTAAGGACTATGATGGCTGGACTCCTCTACATGCAGCAGCACATTGGGGCAAAGAGGAGGCATGTAGGATACTGGTAGAGCATCTGTGTGACATGGACCTTATTAATAAAATGGTAAGATATGACTCATAAGTTATACTGTTGTGCGTAATCCACTTGTTACTGGTGTTTTAGAGACTGATTTGTTGCCCTCAGGGCCAGACAGCTTTTGATGTAGCAGATGAAGATGTTCTAGGATACTTGGAAGAATTACAAAAGAAACAAAATCTGGTAAGTCGTCTGCGCAGAAAAATTATGGTCCATCTCATCCACTTATCATTGCTGGTGGCTCATTTTGATGTTTTTTTTTTTTTTGTTTGTTTTTTGTTTTGTTTTTTTAACTCCAGCTGATGAGTGACAAGAAAGATGTTAAGAAATCTCCTTTAATTGAAACTACAACCACAGGGGACAACAACCAATCGCTAAAACCGCTGAAGAGGTAAACAGCCTGGCTGTGATAAATAATCAACAAAATTACTTCTAGGGACTGTTATAATTAAACTACTTACTAATTAATATTATCAGACATTTATTCTCTCTAGCAGTTATTAATAATTCTATACTTGAATATTTATGCATTACAGTAAAGAAACGCTACTTCTGGAGCCGGAGAAAACCGCCCCACGCATTGAGACCTTAGAACCGGAGAAGGTGGATGAAGAAGAGGAGGGGAAGAAGGACGAATCAAGCTGCTCAAGTGAAGAAGAGGAGGAAGAAGATTCAGAGTCAGAGACTGAAGCAGGTACTGTGTGTCCTATTTTAAACTCGCTGTGTGGTATCAACATAACATTTCCTTTAACAGCTCCCTCACATTTTTTTCTTTCTAATCTCCCCAGAAAAAAGCAAGCCTTCAGCATCAGTGAGCAATAGTACGACGCCAACCCCATCCACCATCACCGTGTCTTCTCCAACCAGTCCAACCAACCAGGTGACATCTCCCACTTCACCGGTAAAGAAGGTACGGCCTGGTCTTTGTAACCACTGGGCATCACAACATCATTGAGCAACTGTTAGCAACAAATAGACGTGCCTGTAGCAACATCCCCTGAAAATTAATTTGGATAGAAAATTTCAGAAAGCTGCTCCATTACTGGCATTAAAGACAGGCATTTAATTTCTTGATTGGTTTTAAAAGGCCTAGGAGATGGAGCACAGCCATGATGTAATCATGCTGCTATTCCACCCTTAAACTACTTTGAGCAGGGGCTGCTCTTCTGTTTTTGCATGAAGCCCAGGAAACTTCCCTTTACAGAAATATGTCAGTGCCCGATCGTGTCTCAAGATCAGTAAAATTAGTTTTTCTCCCCTCTGAAAACGCAGCCTATTCCACAGCTGACCAAAGATTCTGGTGGTTTATGTACACGAGTTTGTATTCCACATAGGCGACCATACACACGGTTGTTTTTGGGTGTAATATGCTGTTCATGTTACTGTACAGTGAGCACACAATGCTAACAAATGTCAATGAGGCCCTGGAATGGGAGTAATGACAAGGCAAGGGTGGTGATTAACAAACACAGAAACAGGGTGTGCAGTGGGGTTGATTGGTGCCAAATTCTGCTCATACTAACACTTTACTATTAGACCCTTTGACTCGGCATAAGGACGCGAAACGACTAGAAGTGGATTGACTTAAAAACTCAGCACTGGTGTGATAGTGTTGTCCCCTTTTGAGTCTGCTGCCATCTGCTGTCAAAATGCAGCTAAGCAGTTTTACTGTAATATATTTGTCTAGACCAGGGGTTCCCAGCCCTGGTCCTCGAGGGCTGCTGTCCTGCATGTTTTAGATGTGTCCCTCTTCCAACATACCTGATTCAAATGATCAGCCTAACAACAAGCTCTGCAGAAGCTTGATAACGACCCTTCAGGTGTGCTGGAAAATGAAAACATTTAAAACATGCAGGATAGTAGCTCTCAAGCACCAGGATTGGGGACCCCTGCTCTAGAGGCATGCTTCTTACAAGTCCAATGATCGAGATACTTAATGTGTGATTTAAAAAAAAAAAAAAAACAAACAAAAAAACCCCCAATGATTTAAAAAAAAAAAAAAAAAAAATTATCTTAGAAACTTCTGCATCTGATACATTTAAAACTCAAAATAATAAAGCCTTTTAAGAAGCCTGTAAGCCTAGACATACCTTCACATAAGGATCACAGACCCTCTAAATATACTGTGTCTTTTCTTAGATCCAATATTGTTATGAAAGTACATCCTTAAATCAAGGTCTGTCAAATAGTGTCCACTGATCCACAGTGAATATTCTGAATGTTTCCACTCTTTTCTCAAAGGTCTTCTTGTTCCAATCCTTTTTAAGCCTAGTGTTCACACATCACAATGTCTTCTGTCTAACAAGAGTGAGCAAAACATTAACAACATCCAGTTTTGATACTACCAGATGTTGGTTGGATCTGTCCAACTGAGCGCAACAATGGTAGTTTCCCTGGTTGGCAGTAAGCATTGTGTGTGTGTGACTAGGCCTTAAGAAAGTCTTTCCTTGCCATAAAGTGTGTTTCTTTTGCTACTGCTTCTGTCTTATTCTGGCTTTTTCTCTGTCTCAACCTTTGTTTTCCTCCCTGCCCTCCCCCTCCTCACTGCGTTTTTGTCATCCTGGGCTCTTGTCTTGGTTGGCTTTAGTTTGATTGTATTACTCCCCTCATGCCTGTGGCGGAGCCAGGCTGTCCTGCATTGTGGCGTCAAGGCTTGCGCAAAACTGGCATTTCTCTTGTGCCCAAAAAACTTATGGTGAGGCATTGGTGTGCACCAAAGTTGTTCTCTCATCCTACATGCACCTTGTACACTAAGACTTAACACCTCATAACCACCGTGGCCTGACTCAGGTGATGATGATTGAACCTGCCTTTTGCTGACTTTCACTCATCAACCCTACATGGTGTTGTTTTCACTTATATTCAACAAATGCACTGTGCCAATCGTGCTCTCACCTTGTGTTTTATGTTATGTTGCTTCTGTATTTGTGTAGTTGCTTGTTACCTGTTGAAAATGTCTTTGGCCAGACCTTGTGTAAACCATATGTTTGACCCTAAAATCCCAGCAGAATCGGGTGGTCCTTTTTTTCCTTTTTATTTCTTTCTAAATAAAGATAATCGCCTTCAGGGAACAGCATGTTCTCTGGGTCCAGTGTTCTGTTAGTGTCAGTTACAGGAGTGTGTATTTGTGATTTTTACCTTTTAACAGGCATGTCTCTTCTCTGCCTCTATATGTTTAGACCTAAATTGCAGCTCCTGGAGAGTAATCCATGTTTGACCACTGTTTTGACCCAATTTACTTTTCTGTTACTCACCAAGACAACTAAATGTCTCATTAACATCTTCTTCATGCTTGTAAATGTGTAAGTATGTTTTATTAAACTGGTGTTGCATCCTCCCTCTCAGGTCAGTCAGCCTGCTGGAAAGGTTTCAACTAAAGTGGAGGAGGAGAGGAAGGATGAGTCTCCAGCATCATGGCGTCTAGGTTTGAGAAAGACTGGCAGCTATGGGGCATTAGCAGAGATCACAGCCACCAAGGAGGCTCAGAGGGAGAAGGACACAACTGGGGTTATGCGCTCTGCCTCAAGCCCTCGTCTGTCCTCCTCCCTTGACAACAAAGACAAAGACAAGGTCAGCGGTGGTCAAGATTCATCCTTTATTTTTATTGTGCGGGACATTAGCTTCCAAAAATTTGGAGATTTAACTTCACAGATATGCCAAACATTTGAAAGGTTGCTAAAAAAATAGTTAAAAATGAATAAGTAGAGCCAATAAACTAGGATGTGCTGTGTCATTAGAAGATGCTGCCACAATTTGCTGTGCATGGCCTGAGAAATGATGTGGTCTCTTCATCAGTCCACAATACAGAGTTGCAACTACCCAACATGTAGTTGTTGTGTATGCGAAGACACGGTACACCGCTGCTCTGTCTTGAATTTAGGGTTCAGTATGAAACACTTGCAAACACTGGGGTGTTGATAAAGTTTGTGCTGGAGTGTCTTTTGTATTGGGAGTTGGTTACTTTTGACATTTGCTTATGTGCATTCCTAAGCTAACAGTGTGTAGTGTTGCACATTGCTGCAACTGCAGACAAGCTTGCTCTGAGCTACTTTATTGGAAAAAAGGTGTTCTCATCTTCCATGAAGCACATTAACTGTATTTCAAGGAAGGCAAAAAAACACCTTAAGGGAGTATACACATGTGATAAACAATATTGTGTACTGTTAAAAACAAAACAAAACAAAAAAAAAAAAACAAACAAAGCTAAACATTCAGCTCACCTTTTTAAATGATATACTGGTGGTCTCTTACAGAAATGTCATTTACATTGGCTCTGTTTCTTTGTCTACCTCTAGGAAAAAGATAAAGGAACCCGGCTTGCCTATGTGGCTCCCACTATCCCCAGGAGACTGGCCAGTACTTCAGACATTGATGAGAAGGAAAACAGGTGAAGCCCTAGAGTCAAATGGCTCTGCATTAGCATGAGCAGCCCTTACTGCCCACTGCTGTGTGTTGCAGGCAACTGTCCTCAATGCTCTGCATGGTGTGTGCAGCTTTTAGCAATTTTCCTTTGGTAAATTTCATAGAGGTTACAATTAGGACTCTTAGGTGAAGTTAGATTGAGAAAGAACACATGTACAACTTAACTCTGTCAGGATGTGTTTATGGAAACCTTGGGTACTATTGTAGCTTGTGGTTCCTCAGGGACTCTACTGCCACTCTGATACGTAGTGGCTCCTACACTCGGCGACGGTGGGATGATGACCTGAAGAACTCTGAAGGAAGTACCTCCACCAACCGAACCTCCAGCTACCAGCGCAGGTTAGCCCATGATGCAATACAGATTCCATCTGTCTGGCCATCTTATCATCAAATCTCCGCTCCATCTGACCTGATGTATTTAGCCACATCAAAGGTTGACTTGCAGTGGTTTATGAATGATAACACTGTGTAGACTGTATTGTTTATCAGCTGAAGTTTTTTGTTTGTGCTAGATATGTATGAACATACAGTGTAGCTACTGAAAAAGCCATGCAAATCAACCCCAATGCTTTTCTCTATCACTGCCACAGTGTGTTGCATGACTGTACCTGTCCTGTCAGGTTATTGTGCCAGCAGCCTTCAGTGCATTACTCAGACATTTTAACAAGCCCAAATACATGTCTGACTTCCAAATAAATTGAAATTTTCATGGGGTTTTCCTGGTACAAAACCTAGATATGGACTTCTGCTGCATTCATGTCATATGGGAAAGTACTGGATGGGATAGTCCTCCTTGGATTACTTTGCTTTCCAAGTTAGTTACAACTTGGAACATTGCTTTCTGAAATTATCCAAGTTGCCATAAAAGAGGACAGTTTTAATGAATTGAACAAAAATCTTGATGCAAGACATGCATGTCTGTTGCTGCTTTCAACTATTCAGTCATCCCAATAACTTGTCCCATATGATGCAAATGCGCTAGTAGAATGACAAAGCTATAGTGTTAAATATGTATGTGTGTGTTTCTTATACTGTATCTGTGTGTGCGCCTCCACCGCTAACATGGCTCTCTCGCCCACCCGCCTGCCAACACACCAGCACGTCCCATACGCTAGCACTAGGGCGGAGCGGCAGCACGCGGGACGTGCCAGCCAAGTCTTCGTCCACCTCCAGCTTGGACCCTAACACCTGTAATACTAAACCCTGGCAGCCACCCGCCTCCCACTACCAGTCTTACAGCATTTACCGCAGGTACACACATGCCTCACAGGGGCGTCACCACCTCTGTACCCACCTGTGCTCTTTGACGGTCTGTCTCAAGTGACTGGTTCCCTTGGTTACTTTTAATGTAAAATGAATATTAATGTGTTTCACATGTATGTAGATGTGAGCCTCTAGCGGGAGTCTGGCTTACAGTTTGGTATTTAGTGTTTTGCCAAAATCTTGAAATGCTGATTTTTAAAAATAAATAAATACATTTCTGAGGGTGCTCATAAACTGACCAAATCTTAGACTAAGTTAAGATTATTCTTTTACCAAGAATTGCAAAACTATGATTACGGTCTACAGCAGATGAAATATCATTGACTCTTAATAACTTAATGGGTTTTTCCTTATTCCAGACATTTTGAGGATTTTGTTTAGCTGACATGTTTCGGCGTTCCATTCACCTTTATCAGAGACGCATCGCACAACCACCAGTGACACTCTGATGAAGGCGAATGGAACGCCGAAACATGTCCGCTAAACAAAATCCTCAAAATGTCTGGAATAAGGAAAAACCCCTTAAGTTATT
>JAQQZY010013001.1:0-12473 GCA_030068375.1 Ostorhinchus rueppellii | reverse complement strand
GGGATAGGCTCCATGCGACCCCCGTGACCCTAGTGAGGATAAAGCGGGTATAGAAGATGAATGAATGAATAAATATAGTTATTTAATATTTTATATAGAGGAAGTGGTTTTGACAGCTACAATAATTTAAACAAATTTTTCTTTTGGTTAAAATAATCAGTTAAATCATGTGTCAAATATTCCCTTGGCCATGATACTCCTCTTAATATATGCTGACACATCCCCCCCCAAAAAAACATATCTGTATGCATGTGTCCTGTTGTTTTTATGTGGCAGTTAGCAGACATGGTGAGAGGGGCTAAGACATGTGAGGATGTTAAAATTAACCCACCAACGTTATCATCTTAGGGTACATGTCTTAACCATGCTGCAAGCAGAGCACCCCTGAAACCAACTACTTACATCTCATACTTGTCTCATGAAATTTTAAGACAGAAATCTACAAGTGACATTGGCTGCGGCAGCTTGTCTGAGGCCGAAGGGATCCTCTCTGTCACAGTCGAGGTCCTGCAGGTTTAACGCCCCTGCTCTGGGTTTGCGGGACAGACTGATTCCCAAGAAAACTGCTTTTCTCTGTATTTTCTGGCAGGGGAAAGCTGAGTCGGCATCCAAGTATGACTCCAAATCCAGTCAGAAAAACCGCCGCCTCCCGGTGTAAAACGTGTCCTTTAGGGAGATACTGGCAGTACTTCTCTCAGCAGCATCTCGGTTTGCAGCGTGTTTGTCTTTCATATCGTTCTTGTTTGGAGGCGGAAAATGAGTGAGCAGCTTGTCTCTTTTGGGCAACTTCCTGCATTATTTTAATGTCAGGAGAAGGATGGGGGAAGTGTTAGAGCAGGCCCAGTATCAAAGGCTGGGTATATAATCAAATTTCCTCCCTGTTTTTGTTTTTTATTGGACTTTTTGACTTCTTCTCATCATAGACAATGGGTCCCTGTGCAGAATATAAGAACTATTATCCAGGGACACAAATATGAACGGTTAAAGACAGATTCCCATTTATTTGAATTTTATTGTTAGATTTTTTTTCCTACTCAAATAAAACACAAAAGGTATGAGACATCCCAGAGGTATTGGATATGCAACATTTGCTGTACATCTTTGTCAGTTTTAATATCATCCAGTCTCAGAAGAGCGACTGTTTCCATCACCGCTAGTCTCTGCAGCTGAAAAGCGCCGCCATCCGCCATTAAAAACACACCGAAGTGAAAACCTAATTACCTCAGTTTAGTTGAGCTGCTTCAGTACAGACAGTTAGGACCAGTTTCAGTCAGTCACTTTAAATTTACTGTTTACCACGGCAGCACCCAGCATCGCCACGGAAGGACACGTCATGAAAATGTCACATGCAATTAAAAGAGGATAGAGCAGCACAGGCTTTAAATAATTCAGACAAAGGAGCGTGATCTGGAAATTGGCTTTGAATACTGCAGAGCTGCACTTTCCCCTAACGTATCAGAATTATTTTTTTTTTAATCCTGTCTCTTATTGTGAGGAATTAGAAGGGTATTAGTTACAGTCATCACCTATCATATATAAGGTATTACTTATTTAAAGGTAGGCTACTTCTTGACAAAAGGGATGTTTTCATGATATTTAAGTGAATTACACTACTTAAAGATGCTGAGTAAAATAATTTCTGCTCTGTTTCAGTAGAGTTTTGGCATACAATAGTCATTTATTTATGTGCACATGAATATATAAAGTTAAACAAAAACATGTACATATCTATCTTGGTAGAGAGAGGGTACGAAAATGTGCAGGTGAGTTTGGAAACCTGAAAGGCTTATAGAATAACCTCTCACTGAACAACTTGTATTTTAAACAAAATAAAAGAATATCATTTGCATACTTTCCATGATGTAAAGGGATTAATAAAAATTACATAAAAGTAATAGAAATGATGGTTATATAAGTATAAACGTTTCTTTCAATAACAGAGTAAAAAGAAATGAATAATAATGGTAATGCAGTAATAGTGGTTTTAATATCCTGTTAGAATAACTACACAAATTTTATGCAATTGCAATACATATGTAGAGAAATGAAAACGCAACCTTTATTAAAAAAAGGTTTCTTGTTGGCGTGTTTTTCCTTGTAACTTTTCATTATTGACAGAGGAGGATACAGATCCAGCTCTCAGGCGAGGTATTCTTAAGGGAGTCCATCCAAGGCCAGTAGTGGGTGTGTAGATGGGGATAATAACTATTGTTACACTGCTGGACTGAATCCACACTCCATTATTCTTTCCTGTCATTTCTCCAGCAGCACACCAAGTCCGGACAGGCACCTGTGAGGTAGTGGCTTTGCACCGCTGCTGCAACAAAAACAAAATCGAGGAGCGATCGCAAACTGTGAAGTGCTCCTGCTTTCCCGGACAAGTGGCCGGCACCACCAGAGCTGCCCCATCCTGTGTAGACGGTACGCTTCATATGTTGAATATTTCATGGCTCTGTTTTCCTGCTGATGTTCCTTCCCACAAGTCTTCAAGATTAATTTTGCAGAGATCAACAATTAGTGCTCCAGCTCGCACCACTGTGAAATAAATACTGATGTAGTTTGCAAAATGTTCTGGAACACACAAAGAAGAACAGTAGCTCACAATTTTGAAATGGTGACATTTTTCTTCCTTTTTTGCAGAATAAGTTAACAGCTCATGCTAACAACACATATATTAACACATAAAGACCCAGTGCTACTTATCTGGCAGTTCCAAAATAGGTTGTTTCTCTGTATTTCACTTTTCTTAAGTGATTTTTTTTTTCCCACCATTTATTATAATACTATCCTCTGTGTTTTGTGCTTTTACAGTAAAAATCTGTTTTTTTTCCCCCTCTATTCAATTCATTGATCATGATGTTTGTAAAAGCCCAGATTAGAGCTGAGAGTTATTTTATCAGAAACGGAGAAAACTGAAGAAAAAGTGAGTTTTTCCAGCAAAATCTATCATTGACTGAACATAAACCCAGTGTTTCCATCCACTGTCACTGATCCAACTCCATGGGTTTTACTGATGACTTAATGTTGTAGAAGATAATAGTGTTTCCACAGTAACTACGGAGCCTCTGAATGTCAAAATGGGTCATATCTGATAACCATGAAAATATGATAAACTGTATTTTACACCAGTTATTTACATGTACTGATAGAATTAGTGGATCAACAGGTATTAAACAGTTTCGATCAGTAGATGGTTTAGGTCGTCAGTGGCTGTTTGGGTCTTTATGGGTTAATAATGCATTTCTGTTTTATTCATTTTCATGTGAATACTGTGGTTAATTTCCTGCTGCGGCTACTCCACTGCCTTCACTCTTCTTGTCTTGAAGCTTTATAAACCCATCCATTGAATTATACATGTTACAAAACAATAGAAATTTTTTTTACAAGAATTAATTTCCAACTTTGTTCACAGCCTGCCACTCTTTAAACCAAACACATACAAAGGACCAGTCACAACATTTCCAATTATTTGCAGTTCTCTTCTAGCCTAGTTTATAGTTTCTCTTTTTAAAGGTTTGATTTTCTGCAAATGATGTGGTAGAGAACTTCTCATGATTTGACCGAAGTCATAATTGAGGCACAGTTTTTAGGATCTAAGTGTGTTCACTGTTATGTCCTGGCCTAGGGGTTAACCAGGACACACATAATATGCTCTCTTTTGTCCCCTCCCAACTCCCAAGCACAAACACCAGACCTAAAAAACTATATTCCAAAGTATTTATTTTTTTTCTGAAATAACTAAAAGAGGGTGAAGCGAGGGCTCAGCTAAAACAACAAATAAAAAGATCTTCTTCAAATTTAAACCCCAAATTTTCTATCTCAAAAAATAAATAAATGGAGAAATAAAATACAATAAACTAATCTGAACTCCCTAAATGGGGGAAAAAAAAAAAAAAACAGGAGAAAAGGTGCAAACAAGAGCTGCCCTCCCCTACCAGAAACGTGGTCAAAACCAAAATAAAATTCTATTTACAATCAACCACAACTGAAGACACGATGGCTGGCAGATAAACACACACAGAAACTGGCAGAGAAAAAGAGAGATTGAACTGCTGGACCCAGGGCCATTTTTAAATGTCGGTCTGACTCCACCAATAAGCAGCTTCTTCCTGCAAGGGAAATTAAAAGCACAGCACCCCTGCAGGACTGGGGGGAAATACACATAAATATAAAAGACTGATGACTCTGACGTGTGGCAGATAGTCTGACTGGTATCATGTTCACAATGATACTGAAAGGCCAGTATTTACACTATGGTGGTTTTCACACCTGGTAGTAGACCAGTAGACTCAGTTCAATTGGGATTCAGTCTTTGCAGAAGTTTGCTTCTACACTGCACTTTGTCCAACAAACCAAACCTTTTGAATAATATATTCTCCTTCTCCCCTGTGGTGATGCTGCAAGAATTACCAAAGGAGTAGACAAGACGATGAACAACAAACCTCGCTCATCAGTTGGTTAATGCAGGGCAACTTCTGTTTCTACCACATGTTTACCCACAATGCCCTGTGTTGTAGTCTGCCTCTTGTGTTTGGTTCACTTATAGCGGACCAAGACCTACGTTTTTGGCCAAATCAAACATTATTTATCCACATCAGAGCTTGACTGAAACTGATCTCATGCATGTCATGTCACTTCTGATGGCATTAGGCATGCTATATGTACACACTTCTGTCCTTTCGTATGTTATTCAACGCCTTTTGATCATGTGTTAATTTACGTCAGTGTTTCTCAAACTGTGGGGCACACCCGCCTGGGGGAGCATGAAGGCTTGCCAGGGGGGACAAGGGATCACTCCTGTGTTTGTTGTTGTGTGTGTTTTTTTTCTCAGGTTAGAACATGTAGCGAGTGGAACTAATGTTTAACTGCTGGAACACCCTGGACTCATTTTAGGGGACATACCACAAACCAATGTACTGCCATGATGATCGGTCACTAGACTAGACACAGAGTTTAGGCTTGGAGAATAGACAAGGATTGGACTGGAAAAGAAACATGTGCACTGTTTGTGTTTTTTGTACAGATTGCATTTTAATGTTCTGAGATGTGTAATGGGAATGGGCCCAATGACCCACTGATATTGTTCAAATGTTCATCTTTATTACCAACATTTTTTGTTCTTCTAAAAAACAGTGACTTTATTGTCATAGTTGTAAGATAATTGTGCATTTCCTATTTTTATTTGGGAAAAATATTGTCTGAGGGGGCAGTCTGAGTTTATTTGTATTGTTCAATCCAAAAATCGAAGCTATTTTTAATGCGAACAATGAATTATTCAAGGGAAAGCAAAAAGTACTGTTATAATATTGATGTTTCTTTCAATAAATGTTATAATTGCACCACTGTTACAGTTTTGTTGGGGTTGAGTGGGGTGTGGAGACTTTTCATCTTCCAAAAAAACTGAGAAGCACTGGTTTACGCCAACATCTGTGGTTCACATGACCCTAACCCTCAGTGTTTGGTATTTGACACAGTGTGAACATACATGCGGAAAGCTTATAATGTGTACTGATAACGCGCCAATTAAAGGTGCCATGTATAGTTATGTGTCATGACATCACATTGGTGTCCACACCTCCCTAAATAAAGTGGATGTTCTGAGCAAATTATCTAGTTTGTTTAAACAGGGCTGGTGTGAAAGCACTTTAAAACCCATATCTAGTTTTTATAGCCTGATGTAATTTTGACAGCAGTGGTGGAAGAACTATTCTGATCAGTTACTTCAGCAAAGTATCAGTACAGTATGTCGCTGTGAAAATACCCTGTTACAAGTACAAATACTGTATTCCAGACTTATTTGAATAAAAGTAGGCTAGACTGCGTACAAAGTAAATACAGCCAAGTGTAGTTGAAGTGTTAAGTCCGTATTCATTGAGCACTAAAAAGGTCATTAAGTAAAAATACATGTTGATATTCCACCACTGTATGTAATGTAAATGTTCTACGCTTATTTATAGTTCATTTTAACTTTCATTTAGCTTTTTTTTTTTTTGTGGACAAACACAAAGAAGCAATGCCTGATACTATCACTTTGGAGCTGTTTACGATCCATAGGTTTCTATTTTATTTTCAAAGCACCACTTATTGTTGTTCATTTGTGAGGCTGACTGCTCGCCTTTTCATGATGGATAGATCAGCAGATGCTCATATGACTTGACTCATCACTTGCTTAATCTGGATAATGCTTTGACTGTAGACTTGCTTGAGACTTGATAATGCAAACTCAAGTCTTATTATTTTTTTTCTTATTTAATGCCATACAGTAAAAGTGAAACCTGCAGTAGTTGTTGCAATAGTACTGTAGATGCTGAGACCTTAGTATTAGACTGGACAAGTAGTACTTTAGTGGCATTAATACTGGATTATTCATAGTGAAGTGGTGCTTTGATTCTTTTTTCTTTGCCACTATTATCCAGTCTCATCCTATAGCGCTATCAACTGTGTAACTTTGACATAAATACGGTATTTGATTCCTCAGAAGCTTTTCTTAATCACCTATGACTGAATGTGAAGTTGTCCACTGCTGACTGTAAAGTCGATGAACCAAAGGGGCTCTTAGCATGCTAATGTGTCAGACCCCCGACTCGGCAGAAGTGGCAGCTTCACTTTGGTCTAAAAAGCACAGGGTTCAGGCTAAACTCTGGACCCAGTCGTGTTTGACCTATTCCTTGACATTTTAGTATTGACATTTTCTGCAAATTAGAGCTGTGAGCCACTGGCCTCAGTTTAAAACTCCACGGGTGATCTCAGGAAAAAATGATCAGCATTTAACCTTTTAATTATTCTTTCTTTTTACAGCCAGGGATTACCTTTAGCTCCACTCTGTGTGAGACAATATCTTCTTTATATGAAGATAAATGAAGCTCCAGACATCTGTGAAAACTCATATTGATCTAAATTTGTAATTCAGCAGAAGCGACTGGAGAATACCTTAAAATTATTGAAAATATTGAAGGTTTTTGTTTGTATGGTGACTTAGCCCACACTCTGACTGAGAGAAATATGAAGAAAACACCATATGTACAACTATGTTTTATGCTTTTTAAATTTTTTTTTATTTTCTAAAGGAGAATTGCAGACTGCACCGCTAGATGAGCTTTTCTTGCTCTGTTCTTCAAAGTCAATCAAATGAGCTTTAAGTATAAGAATAAGAAGCAGGATTACAGATAAAGCATCATATTTAATTTTTAATTAATGGATCTCAAGCTATTATCAGTATCAAAGGTAAAGGCTTCAATGCAAAAAAGAAAAATGTTCACTGGAACTGTTAGAAATGCTAATTTGTTAAATATCAGCAGCTGTAATTTTGGCCAAGCGAAGTGAAATATAATCGATAACTGCACCGTTTAATCTGCAGCAGCATAGCTTGCACTTGTTCTCATTAGTCCATATTAAGGTTGGAAAATTCCTGGAATTTTCAAAGTTGGAAACTTTCCATGGGAATTCATTGGAATTAACGAGAATTTTTTGAAATGAAATGAAAAATGTTCCCTCAACAGGGAACTTAAATATAGTTGGGGAAAATATATTGTAGCATAATCTTGGCTAAAACAACCAGATTTAATGCAAGTACAGTCCTCAGTCATATGCACACAGCACTGCTTACTGCAGGGCTATCGAGGCCACGCCCCCTGCATGCACTGTCACTCCTCCATCACATGCACAGATGATTGCTTAAACCCTGGAGGCCACACTTTTGAACTATTGAAACCACACAGTTGAGCCTGTGGATTATATAAAGTCAAGTACGTGTTTATAATATAATGGGGTAAATATATTTGGTCTATAATAGTATTACTTACATGTTTTTGTTGTTCATTAAAATAATTGATTGTTCAAGAATTAAACCTAAAGTTCTACTGAAATAAATCTGTTCAAGTGTCATGTTTTTTAATTGTATTATCTTACATGGATGTTTGCATATGACAAAACAAAAATATTTACATTTGTTTGTATATGATACAGTTTGTTTAAATTACCCCCAATTTCCAGTTAATTCCCATAGCAAGTTTCCAATTTTGAATATTTCTACATTTCCTTAGCTTAACTTCCCATGGAAAGTTTCCAGAAATGTTCCACCCCTTTGCAACCCTAGTCCACATTCTTTGAGTCAGCTACTCGTACACTATTCACCCACCAGCGTAATAACATGATGGACTCAAACACAGTGAAATTATTCAACAGTTAAATCCAAAAATAAACACACAGTGCAAAATCATTTTACATGTTAGGGTTTAGTTTATTTTTGCTTTTAACAGCTGGATGTGGGCAGATGGGACTCTGGGACTGACATTAGACGGAAAACCTAACTTTGCTGCAGAAAAGCAGGTATTAGCAAAATGAATAGAACTGTGTGTGATTTCACACAGACCAATAAGTGAAACAGATGGATTCAGTACACATAAAGGACAATCCTAATGTGGGGTGAGGAGGAAGATGTATTGAATTTCCAAATATTTGAAGCTTTGTTGCTGTGTTTGACCTTGAATATGTTCAGCCATTGAAGTAAACAGTTTATACACTGAATATGATTGTTTTTGTGTCCAGTGGCTGTTTTTTTTTTTTTTTTTTTTTTTTACTTATCAGGTAACACTGATCAAAATTCCTCGAGAAATAAATAAATTAAAAATGCATCCAAAGCTCAGGTCCTGGGAGGCTGTGAAATTAAATTGATGATAGACTTTATTAATAGTGTACATCTTCTTTGTGCGCTACTAAAATGTACAGATGTATACGTGTGAGAAACTATCCAGATCATTTATTCAAGGTCACAGCAGAGCTCGGCATGCATCATATAAAGCTGAAAAACAAAACAAATAAAAACTCAGCTCGACATTTTGCTCCCAGATGTTTTAGTCTGAGCTGCCGTTGTGTTTTCAAAGCGTCATTAACTGTTAAGTGAAATGTATCCCATGCACTTTATGTATGTTTGGTTATCAATATCCCCCATTTCATTCCACGAGAAACCTTTGTGGCTTTTTAATAGCTAGTGTTACACAACCACCATCTGTTTGCTGTTGACCTGATGCACTTTTTACACCACACTGCTGCTATAACCGGGGCTGTGTGATACAAATGGATTCCCTCATGTCATAAAGTATCCATTCTAAGCAATTTAGTCTAGTGAGGCTCCGGTGTTTTGTGTGGATTATAATAACCGTCCTCTTCATTAGGAGGGAGACTAATGACAGTGGAAGGGGGATGTGGAACGTAGATAATGACCTCTGTAATATGACAAATTTAAATGATGTCTTGTACAATAAAGCAGCAGACGTTTAATGCTCCTTTTTAATGGAGCTAGCTGACAAAGTGTCACAGCGGATGACATTTTCTGATGTCTGAGTGAAACTATACTAATTTTATACACTTGAATATGCCTTGGGGACTTTGGTGTGTGAATAACGCATACTGAATGTAGAGAGTTTTTATAGTCAAAAGAGATGACTGTCTGTCTGAAATAGTCTGTGTGCTTTCGTTTGGCTGTATAGCTATATGGGTTTAACTTTTATTGAATCCGTTTCTGAGATTAGTCTAGTTTTAGTCATCAATTAAAGGAACAAGAAGGTGAGATTAAATTTTTGTATCATGTTTTGCCCTCAGTTCATGTACCAGAAAACAATCAGTCAAAATCATAAATCATCCATAACAATGAAAAACATCAAGATTTTGTTTTTGGGCATACGACTGAGCTCAAACTCAAATGGTTGGTGAAAAATAGTTGCAGATGTTGCCAATATTGCACTCATTCAGAAAAAACAGCTCCAAATCCACCAACTTTCCCTAAAACATCAATAAAATAAGTAAACCGTAATTATTTTTAACCCATAAAGACCCAGTGCTACTTTTGTGTCAGTTCCCAAATTTTCAACTTTCCTCAAGTGATTTATAATATTATCCCCAGAATTTTGCATTTTTCACAGTAAATTATGTATTTTTCTTTATTTAATTTCCTATATTTCATTTAAATGTTCATGAAAATTAAAGGTTATTATATCAAAATGGAGAAAACTGAAGGAAAAAGCAACTTCTTCAATAAAGAGATCAATAACGGAATGTAAAAATAAGTGTCTCCTTTATCAAATTCCATGGGTTTTACTGGTGAACCAAGGTTGGAGAAGATGATGGGGTTTCCATGGTAACTACGGAGCCTCTGAACGTCCAAATGGGTCATATGTGATGACCATGAAAAGACAAAAAAGTGCATTTTACACCTGTTACTGACATGTATTGATAGGATTAATGGATGAACTGGTATTACACCGTTGGGATCAGTCAATGCCTTTGGTCACTAGTTGAGGTTTGGGTCTTTGAGTTAATATTTTGAGTACTTATTTATGGGTCTCATCTTCTCTTTTCTGCATAAGCGTCGACGTGAATTAGAGCAGAAAGTGGAGTGCAGTTCAACTCCCCAAAATACACCTGCACCTGGATGTTGTCATCACCTGTTGTCCTCAAGCACCATATGATTGCTTTTTCTCTCTGTTTTCCTTGATTTTGCTTCTACTTTATTCTGTTTGCTCTTTGACCTCTGTGTCTTTGTAGCCTCTATAGTGGAGCAGAAATGGTGGTGTCAGATGCATCCGTGCCTTGACGGGGAGGAATGCAAAGTCCTTCCTGATCTGAAGGGCTGGAGCTGCGCTACAGGGAACAAGATCAAAACCACTAAGGTGAGTTTTTGAATATACCTGTCGCTTTGATCACACAGTCGTCAAACCTGTTGAACGCGACCTCTCACACTTCAGCGACTCAAGGTCGTCAGGCTGGGGCTTCTGTTACAGTCGCCTGCTCCGACTTTACCCAAAAACAGCTAATGTTTGCAGGCGGTGCTCGGGTCCTTGGGGAGGTGTGTAATCAATGGACTGCCATGTCTCCTTAGCACTTTCAGGCCACTTTGAGCACCCAAACTGGCCAATTACTCACTCCAATTACCTGCTTTTAACGTTGTAACTTGATAGCCGTATCCTTCACTGTGTTATGACGACCCGTAGACTTCAGTCCTGCCTTTCACTGTGTTTAATTATTTAAACTGCCCACACCACACCTGCCTGGAGCCCTGAGCCTGGTGCCTGGGGCTATTGATTCGGGGACTTGTCGGGACATCAAAATGGGACATGTATATATTTATATATTTACACGTTATTTTCTTTTAGTGGTCGAGTGTTCTAATGTAAACCAGAACGCGTGGTAATTTCTTGAAATTGATTTTGGTAATTATCTGACCTTGTAAGCTAAATATGTCCTCTTCTTTTTTTTTTTTTTTTTTTTTTTTCTTCCTTACATGGATCCATGCACAGATTTCTGCGGACAAAGACCAGCTTTGGTAACGGCGAATACAACACAGTGGAATCCAGGTGATGAAGGTGCTATTATTTTTACCTGTGTTTATTCACTGTGGTCTTGATTTTTTTTTTTTTTTTTAAGGGAAAAGAAGAAAAATAACAAAACTTCAAATACTTCCAAAACAATGGCAATGACACTTCATATTTAATTAGTACAGATGGGGAAAATTTAGACTATTTACATTTCCCAGTGCACCAAAGAATGCATTTGAAAAAAAACAAAACAAAAAACGCAAAAAAAAAAATACAGACAACACCCCGTTCAAAGCATCAGCCCTACCCAGTGGATTTATCTCATACACCTTTGAACTCAGCCAGATATACAAGTTTCTTAAGTTTCAAGTCTTTTTGTGGGCTGCTTGAAGCAGTGGGGGGTCAGGCTTTCTTCTTCACCTCGACTGAGCTTTGGAGAAAACTGCACAACACAACCAGGAACCTCCAGCTATACTAACCTCTACCGACGTGCATTATAAATGCATCTTACAGTTGAAAAACTCCTTGAGAAAAGTGTAAACAAAGTGACTGGCTACTATAAAGGCAGGATACAGCAGGGAATACAGGGTGTAGATGAGACGGATCTTTTCAGCAAATCTCTGCTTGATGAACAGACATGCAACGATGCAGAGGTACAGAGTTAAACTTTATATATTTACTGTGTGTGTGTGTGCGCGCGCAGCCCAAAATGGGCACAAGAGCTTACAGAGAAGTGTGCTTTTGGGCTTGAATAAACCAGAGTTCTCCCCAGAAATTTATAGTATCCTGGTGCACCCCCCTCCCCAGAAGAAAGTCTCGCGATAGACAAAACTCCATGAGATTTCAAAGGAAAAACAACATGGCGCTGGAAAACTGAGCACGTACCTCCAAACCCAACAGATATCGGTAGATTTTAGCAAAATTATCAGGGGAAAATAGAAAAAACGCCCTGAATTTGAAGATGTATATAGCAGCGCTGAGCTAGCAATATACTAGCTGTTATATACTCACTGTTCCGTCATCTGGGGAGAACCCTGAATTAGGGCTGCTCAATTAATCGAATTTTAATCGTGATTACGATTTCGGCTCCAGACGATCTCAAAATTCATATAATTGAGGAAAAACGATTATTTGATTTCCGTTCTAAGATGCGTTTTTTTC
>JAQQZY010013000.1:0-50203 GCA_030068375.1 Ostorhinchus rueppellii | reverse complement strand
AGACACTTAAATGATATTTGAAGTTTACTGAAAGATGCCATGTGCCTTATAACCAGTATTCGAGTTGTAAAAAAAAATTAAAAAAAATGGAAGTGCTAATTGGTCCCGTGAAAAACAATAAAACCGGACATTTTCATGAATTCATAAAACGTAAAAGAGGACATGTCCGGGGAAAACAGGACGTATGGTCACCCTATTAGAATATGTTAAAATTTGAGAAAACATCAGATTAGCAGCTTTAAAAATGCTTTTATTTCATTGTTTTCATATCACTTTCTGCTATTGGGTTTTGAATACATCTTTCTTTGCTTCAAAAATGGTGTCGCTGAGTGGACATTTTTGTAACTACATGAAAAAAAACTCAATCACATTGTGTTTTTTATGCCTAAGGAGGAATATAAACCTTGACAAAGGTTCTTATAATCCATACATGAAAGAGTTCATTTAATTGTCTAAGTTAAAAATGTAAATAATATTTAGAATTTGGACAGAAATTTCACTTTGTGTACATTTTTAAGGTTTCTTAATATAAGCGCTGAAATTACATGATTAAGTACAAATTGAAGTGTTTGTGCCATTAAAGCAATATTATACTTCTATTTGACTACATTTGTCCTTTCAGATTTTGTTCTTCCTGTCCAGTGACAACCACATTATCTCTAAATACAGTAACATTGAAAGTTTGTGATAAACTGAGGGATAAAGGGTTTCTTTTATGGGTTCAGTTTCAAATGTTAATCTAAATCCCGTTTTGGTTTAGCTGGGAAAAAAAACACTGTCACAGTTCTGAAAACAGCAAATGAAAAGGAGACTTTTTAAAAGATAAATGGTTCTAAATGGACAGCAATGCTACAAACATATGATTAACTTATGGTCCATTACTGTAGATAAAATATCACCAATATATAAAGTAGATGAAAGGAGCTCAACTTTGAATATCTTGGGCAGTAAAATGTAACATATACATAAATGCAGAAGTAAAAATTAGTCCAAAAACCTCATCTATATAGAAAATACTGATAGGGAGCATTTTAGTGCACAATAGCACATTCAGTGTGGTATTAGTACATTTCCTTTAGCCCAGATTCTGGGTACTATTAAAAGCAAAACAATAGTGAGAAAATGCTATAATTAAAACCCACATACCTCCCATATTTTCAATGCCATTAACCACAGTTTCTAGCACCTGCAGAATAAAACAGAAATTAGACACAAAAGGGGAAGCAGTATCCATTTTGCATGAACAAAAACACCTACGCAGTCAGACAGACAAGCATCATCACGGTTTCCTCCACACCTTGATTTGACCTGATTTAACCCACTGGCTGAGCTCAAACAGGGCGGCCTCTGCTTTGTGCATGTAGTTGAGCACTATAAATCGTTCCCGGGTGATGCTGTTTCTTTCCAGGGCGTTCTCTGTCTCAACACTCAGGGGTGGAGGATACGGCACATCCTTGTTATACTGTGAGATCTGCCCGCACAGGATTACATGGCTACCTTTGTTCATCTAGAAGTAAGGAGAGAAGCAGAGGGATATGTGTCAGTGTTAAAACACACAGTTCCAGAGCAGAGCCTTCTTAGATCAAAGTCATGGTTAAGGATTTCTAATACTCATGACTATAAAGAATACATTTTAGAGTATTTCTATATCCATATTGGACAAATCAGTGCAAAAGACAGGATGAAAAGGCAGAAAATTCAACTGACTACTAAAAGTTGCTTTATTTTAATGAGAAAATGCTACAGTAGTGCGCACACATACATCTAATATGATTTTCATGAACCAAACAGCCAACAGATTATTCTCCAAGAAGCTGCAACTTTTACCTGTGCTATGACAGTATCACTGATGTGTCCTCCTACGTTGTCAAAGTAAACATCAATGCCATCGGGGCAGCACTCCTTAAGCCTCACAGAGACATCGTCTTGGCGATAGTTAATGGCTGCCGTGAAACCCAAGTCTTCTACTAAAGCTCTGCACTTGTCATCAGAACCACAGATGCCAACAACTCGCACACAACCGTCCAGCCGGCCGATCTGGAAGTCATGCAAGTAAGAAAGGACATGATGAGGGTTTTGCTTCTGTTTCTTGTAATTGAATATGTGTTCCTGTTGATTTCTGTTTCTGTTCCTGTTTGATCTGCTACTCTGAATATGGTTTATGTAACATATTTTCCATTGACCATCTGGCCCTTATCTTTCTTTTATTTAAACCTATTAAGATAAGGATCATTTCAATGCAATTTCAGCCCATACGTAAATACGTTACCGGCATTTTAATGGTTTACATTATTACACTATATATTACATAAATGCAAAGATATAGAGCAATTCAGCAGTATAGGTGGCACCAAAGCAGAGCTAAACAGAGCTAATCTAAAATGGGCAGTGTAAAGATCTGAGTGACTTTGATGAGGGGTAAATTATGATGGCTCAAACACTGGAGCAGAATATATTGAAAACCGCACATCCTCTGGGTGTTCCAGGTCTGCAGTAGTTCATTCTGAAGAGGGGCAACTTGATCTCAACCCACCTGAGAATCTGAGGTAACACAAAGTCACACCCACCGTCCTAATATTGTGTAGGTTGACTTTTGCTGCCAAATGTAGTTTTGACTCAAGGCCTGTACTTCATGAAACTTCTGAGGGTGTGCTGTGGTATCTGGTACCATTAGACGAGAGATACTATAAGACATTAGAAGAAAATCTTTTAAGTTGCATCGTGGGGCCTCTACGGATCACAATTGTTTTTCCAGCACATTCCAGAGGTGCTCAATTAAATTGAAATTGGATTGTCCTTCCTCAGTTCAGTTTTGGTACACACTAACATTTGCTTAACGGGTGAACCCAACAAGACCTGCAGTTTAGGAGATGCTCTGTCCCAGTCATTTGACCATTAAGACAAAGTCACCCAGATCTTTATGCCCTCATTTTGCTGCTTCCAGCACATCAACTCTGAGGACTTCACTTACTGCCTAATATATCCCACCCATTGAATGATGCCATCATAAAGAAATGATCAACATTGTTAGGACTTGACCTGTTAGTTGTCATGATAATATGGCCCATTCACATCTCTATTTGAGCTTTTTTTTTTTTTGCAGTGATTATTATAATGTGCCTAACACTTTTGACCAAAATATCGGGATAGGATATCATGTGAATAAATAAAAACAAAAAAAACAAAAACCGAAATACAATGAAATAGAATGTCCTTTGGGGAAATAAGCATTGTTTTCTGCATAACATTTCTTTAAAAAAGGCTTTCATGTTGACATTGAAAAACATATATGTGAACACCATTGAGTCTGTGACAGACCTATATATGGTGATTGATCAGTTGAACTCTACCCAGCAGCCTCAGCAGACATGCATATGTAAAAGTTTGGTTTACTGTGCTTACCTGTCCAGCTATGGAGCCACAGGCCCCAGCAGCACCGCTCACAACCATGGTCTGATTGGCCCCTTTTGTCACATGACCTTTCTCCCGTACTCCCAGCAATGCAGTGAGGCCAGTGATGCCAACTGCACCCAAAAAGTAGGACAAATGCCCATCGACTAACTGTGGGTCAACCTGCAACAACCAGACAGTACCATTCTCAACTGATCACCTTATGTCCATGTTGAATCCAGTCAGCCACTTTGCTAAATACAGCCCAAATACAAATAAAAACATTAGTATTTTTACTCAAATTATAACTTTTTCTGAGGAAATCTGAGCCCATCTGCTTACCAAGGTGGAATGAGACACAGTGCTGATACACATTACTATGCCACACCTTCTGTAAGCCACCTCCTTTCATAACACCACGAGTCTGCCAAGGCCAGTTAAATGAGGTGACCACGTATCCCTCAGAACAGGAACTGTCGCGGCTCGACTCAACCACGCCAACACCGCCGCCATCCAAACACTCAGACAGCTCCCATGGCCTCAGGTAATCTGCACCTGTTTCTTCATTCATTCGGCATCGCTGAGAAACAAACACAGATATGCAAATGGATGTAGGTTTTAGAATATGAGGCCTTGGCTGTCTTTACTGAAACGACACAGGAGCAGTAACTGCAAGACAAAGCCAGTGGAGAAGTCGTAGTACTACCAATAATCTGAGGTACTTAGTTCTATTCTGTGCTCGTCTATCTGGCTATTCCATTACATCTCAGAGAAAATTTTACTTTTTACTCAACTACATTTGTCTTACAGCTTTACTTTTCATATTGCAAGTTTTCATCTCTTTCCTGTCCTGTGAAAACCATGTATCTCCAAATGCATTGATACTGAATGCTTGTGATGAACTGAAGAATGTTCCCTTAAGGAACATGTTTCCACTACCCACTCTTCTCAAGAAAAATGTATTATTCATAACCCCTCATGGATTCACAGGAAAATGTGTGATCTCAAGGTTTAAAACAGGCCTGTTTTTTCTGAACCCATGACAGAGTAACTTTTAGAGACATGTGGTTTTCATGCTACAAATAAGCTTACAGAATACAACATTTTATTGTAGGTTTCACTACCAAACAGAATATACAGTAGTAACAGTACAGATGTTATCCATTATAGCAAAACACTGACACTTCATGACAATAATGTACAATTAAAACCATGTACAACTTTTACTAGTAGTTAAGTGTTTTCACAGTTTGGTACATAAACCTCTTGTGTGATCACAACAGCTGAACCTAACAGGGTGGAAATTTTTAATCAAAATAAGATTGCAACTAACAAAGCATTTCTGTTCATTGCTGATTATTTCTCAATTCATCTAGTAATATTTTGTCGATAAAAAATTTCAGTGTTAAAAGAGAACTTCCCAAAAGCCATGATGACATCCTCCAATGACTTCTTTGGTCACAACCCAAATATGGATAGTTTACTACACTAGTCATAGAGGAGGAACGAACTCAGAAAATAGTTCAGTAGTAGTAAGGAGTCTGTGAGTTGGCCATAATGGCTTTTTGGTGCCAGAAGTGACCATATTTGGATAAAAGGGGCAAGCCTGTGGGGTCAGAAGTGAACTAATGATACACCCTATCTTGGACTTGGTAAAACTGTAAACTTCATAAAACACTGAGTAACCAAGTCATTTTACAGTCTTGATAATGGAATCTGTCAACCACAACCACAGGAGGAACAAATACCATGTATTATTAATCTAACTTGAAAATCCAATGTTCAGACTCTGCAGGTGAATGAGCCATTATTGACAAGTTAATCAACAATGACATGACAGACATCAAAACTTCTATTTGACCTCTAATCAGGTCATTGAAAAGACAATAAAACATGATTCATTAAAAGCTACAAATAAAACAGATGAGACAGAAATGTCGCTTGAAAAAAAATGTTGATTAAGGATTTTGAGAAAATCTGTGCAAGCCTATGAAAGAAAGAACAGGCTACATTATAAAGCTGAGGTCTGCCCCTTGGTTTCCTCAGTTAAACTCAGCAGAAAACCCCATTTATTTCACTATGGATTTCATCATTTCATAGTTTGAAGTCATTATGGACATTACAGACTAAGCATCAAAGGCATGATAAATAATCAGAAGGTATGTAACACGCAAAATAGTCATTGTATATTATCTGAGTTTATGTGATGACTTCGGCAGTCAAATATATATGTAGCTTTGGTGCTAATTTCAACCAGATAGTGGTATCGTGACATGAATATGATGATACAGTCATAAACCCTATCAATTTTGGTAGTATCAATACCATGTAAGGGTCGACTGAGAGGTAAAGAGTTCGGACGAGAACTTCTCCATCGTTTAGGTCTGGTGTTAAAGTCGTCTCCTCCAGCCGGAAGTTTTCAGGAACTGGCACCCCGTCTGCACCTTGTGGAGGAAAGTCACAGTAGTGTCGTAAACGGCTGCAGCAACAGTAAAGAGTGTAATACAAGAAATGAGGTCATCTTTTGAAACATTGATAATGCAGTGACATGTTCGTACCGGGTCTGGAGTTGAGAACGACTCTCTGCACCTCCATTGTTGAAGACCAAATATTATAGTCAAAGTCGTTGTATTTATATCCACAGCTGGCAACACCGGTCGGAATTTTACACGAGAGAGGGTCACAACTTTTAAACAGAGTGCAGCCAAAGTATTGTTACAACGTGTGGCAATTTATAACACGTCAGAAAGCCTATTCTGACAACTGTTTACAACGCCAAAAAGGTATGCTCTCCCTGAGTAAGCTAGCAGAAGTCAGCAGATCGCAAAGTGAGAGAATTCCCTGTTAACAACTTCCGTCTTCGGTGAAGTCTTAATAGCAAGTGGTACACTCTCTTCACAGTTCATTGTTATTGTCATTTTACCCTTATTCAATTTTATGCTTTTAGTCAGTAAATTAGTATACTGACAAATAATTTGTTAATTGTAAGGAATTTTTAAATTACTCTTAGGCAGTATTTGAAGTGGGTAGCCTAATTTGGAACTCCAGTACTCGGTGTTCCGGTGTAGAGGACGTTTACTATCTTGTCATACAGTGCTCGCTCCGTAAGTGCCGTCTATCCGTTGAGGCAGCTACACGAAAGCAGAAACGGTACGCAGCCTCAACAACCTAGTTATTATGGCAGTTCATCAACACTGCAGCCATTGAGCACATTCAACAGTGAATCGAGCAGTATTTCAGTTTCACTTATGCATTATGTGAGGTTGTTTTTTTGCAGTTTCTTTTCGTAAGCTAGCGCGAAGTGTTAAGCGACGGCGGGAACTGACGAAGAAAAGTTTGAAGATTTTCTTCATATATCGCTGCCGTTACACTAGCTTACCGTCAACTTTAGCTGCAGCAGTGCACCGTCCAAAGGGAAATGCAGACTTCTGTGCAATGGAACTTCAGAGTTTAATGTAAGTCCAGCCGATTGCGTTGTTTATATTTAACGTGCTTTATGACAATGTAAGTAGTCATATTAATGAATTGTTTTGACACAGCTAGCCACAAATAACTGTTGTAAACAGATCTCTATATTTGTGTAAAAAAAAAACGCATAAAAACTTTTTATTAACATGATCTGTTGAGTATCTAGCTCCGACAACATTAGCGTTTGCTCAGCCAGCCTGACACTAGTTTTTACTTAAGTACAGTACTTTTTAAAAACATGTTGCTTGCTTAAATGCATATTTTAATGTAATCATAAAACTATCCTTAAATGTTCAACTGAATATTTAAGTTAACGTAGCTAATAAATACACATATAAAATACATTTGAAACACTGAACTAACCATATGGGAGCGGCCAGACTGCCCCACTATAATATTAATGTAGTTTCAACCATTTTTGATGGTTCATGAAACCAGTCTAAATACTGATACTAACATCCTCTAATGAGAAGTGTTCAGGCCATCTGCCCTTCAGTGGGAATCTGCCGACCCTCATTCATTTTCTTATAGGGAACTGAAGCAGTTACTTCCCTCTGTTCACAACCACAATATTAATTTGAAAAGAAAAAACAAAACAAGCAAATGGTGTCTTACTGCTGTTCAGTTACCTAGTTTGTTGTTTGCTCCACTTTGGATCTGAACAGTCACATAAGTCATTCTACATAACTGCTGTTATTGTCGGACAAGTCTGGTTGGTGCAAGGAGCACTTCAGTGTTTCAGTTCTGTGTGGGAAAGGACTATCAAGATATTCTAGAAGGCAAAGCAGTACAAAAACCCAAACTAAGTATAGTTTGAGGAAAGAGTATTTGTGAATTATATTTTGTCTTCAGTTTATATAACTAGAAAACAATCAATTAAGTTTGTAATTCATCCATAACATTGGAAATAATTGAAATGTAATGTTTTGGTCATATAGTCTAGCTCTGTCCTCAGCCTGCTGATCACTGCTGAGCACTTTTTTTTTTAACATTCTACAGTATGTTGAGTTAGATTCCAAATAGGGGTAAAATTTCACTGTAAGAGATGAATCGACCAAAAAGATATATCAATCTGTCACTAGTTAGAAAACACTTACATCGAATGCTGCAACAGTCATGCAAACAAATACCCACTTTTGAGAATCTGGAATCATCTGATGTTTGAAATGTTGCATAAAAAAGATAATAGTAATAATAATAATATAATCATTTAATTCCATATTATCCAGTAATTCATTTTCTGTTGACATACTGTCTGTCTGTCTCACAGACCCATATTAGTACTTCCAAGTGAAATCCCCTCTTGCCACAGTTGGCAGTGTGCAGTGACAGTGTCATGGGAGGCAGGTGTGTTGGGCTGTCTGGAGTACTTGTCAGCAGCTTCAGTGAATGTTTCAAGATTTACAAAGAAAAACAGGAGAAGGAGACTACAGACTGCCCTGCAGTGTGTGGTGACACATGCTCAGTCATGTTGAATTCCTCTATATTGCAGCATATGCAACATTATCTGCTCGGCAGGCCAGTTGTGTCACTATTATATTGCAGCTTGGTAATATACACTTAGAGACACATGTAAATGTAAGGGTTTGAGGGCGAGGGCGATTTTTATATTAGCTACCTTAACTCATAGGCATGCATATTATGTAACACTCCACCTGTGATGTGAACATCTTTGATTTAATTTCTGCATGTAAACACAGTCATCCATTAATATCTAACAGCACAAGTACAAAGCATGCTGTATGAGCCCGTTCTACTGTTGATAATCCTGTTGATGTGTGTAAGGGTAGGTCAGGGGAGCTGGTGTGGTGCACAGTGGTTTACTTTAATGAAACAAAGCTATCATTAATGTTATTAGTTACCTGTGCTTTCCTTGCTGTGACAAGACAAAATATCTGCCAAGAGGCCTATTGCAGAATAAAGGGGTGCGTTTTAGGTTGCAGTGTTGAAATCACTTGTACAGTTGTTTGCAGATGCTTATTGTGCATTGTGTGTATTATCATAGTTCCTCCAGCTATTGCAGGGTTGATATGTATCTCGGTAATTTGCTCTTGAATAAATGAAAGGTTCCCTGTGTGATACATAGCCGCATCTAGTGGTGAAAAAGCAAATTGCACCCAACTTTATACGGCCCCAACCCTCTGCAGTAGTATCTGATAAACTGTTAAAACCCTTGTTTATGACAATAGGGATACTAATATTCCATTGTTGTTCCAGACATGCTCTGCATGGATATTCTAAAATAAGCCTTTTTTCCAAATGGAGCATTTTCTGATTAAAATGGGTAATATCCTGATATTATTCTGGTTTTACAAGAATGACTTGGACATATATACAGCGCATTTGGAATATGTGTCTCATTTATGGGTTTTACCGCAAATTGCAACACATGGCTCTATTTATGCTCAGCTAGGGCAGAGACAAAGATCCTCTTTGGTGCATGCATGTTCCAAAGGATAGTCTACATTTCTGGTGAGAGGGAGAGACACACCTACTTGTAAACATTGTGACTAATGATATGACTATGATTTAGAGGACATCATCAGATTCAGTTTGACTCCTTTAACATAAAAGTTCAGTGGATGTAAACTCTACAGGCATAGTAAGTGACACATGGTAACGCTGGAACCCACCTCCTGTAAAATGGGGTGGGAGGGGAGGGATAATATAGATAGACAATATGTTTTGAGTTATTGGGCAAAATATCTGACCAGATTCCTCTGTAGATATATAATAAAACACATCTCATTGTCTTGTTATTTTACACTAATTCAGTCATTACAAATGCACTAACATATTGGCCAGACGTCAGTATGGATATTTTCTGATTTCATCTCACAAAAATATTATTGTGTTAAATTTAAGTAGTTTTTTTCATAAACTTGTATGATCGAATCTGTTTTTAACCTAAGATAATGTGCTGAAGGGCTGAAATACTTAACTGTTTTTACATTTTTAAAATGAAAATGTATTTGTTAATTTTAGATAATTAACATTATAAAGATAACATAACATCTGTATTAAAACTGGCTGTCAGTCATAATGTTATATTACATATTTGTTAGTGTATCTCTATAAAACATTTATGAATGTTATATTCCATTTGTTCCAACCTGGGACCTTTCTGTGTGGAGTTTGTTCACCCCGTGTTTGCATGGGTTCTCTCCAGGTACTCCGGCTTCCTCCCACCATCCAATAAAAACTGCCCATATTGGTAACTGGTTGTTTGTCTCTATATGTCAGTGTGATGAACTGGCAACTCGTCCAAGGTGTACCCCTCCTTCGTCCATAGATAGCTGGGATAGACTCTAGCGGCCCCCATGACCCTAGTGAGGATACAGCAGGTTCAGAAGATGAATGAATAAATGAATATTCCATGTGTGCTATCAGACCTTCCTGAATCCCCTTAAATCTTGCACACTGAGTGTTTAAAAATTGCTAATTGTGAAACAAACATGTAGAAACAGTCTGATTAATGATTAGCCTACAAACAGGAACTCCTAACACAAATGTAAAATAAATAGGTAAATAACAAAATAACTTTTTAAAAAAGTGTATCCACAAAGAGTAATCATCACTAGCTGAAATGTGTGATGCGAAAGTCTCCAGGGTGTGTGCAGCTTCTATAAATAAGATAGCCTACTTCTTGTTGTGTCATGTGGATTCATCATGTCAGGGAAAGAAAAAGCAGTGCGTAAAATGGGAAGGAAAGTGAATGTAAGAGTGGAGCGCGGCCGGGTGCGCCCTTCCTCTAACATCCCCACTGTCCTCCCATGTGTGTTGGAATTTCCCGCATGGACTGAGAGGGATCTTGCTCCGTAAATTACAGCGCCTTGCGTGTGAGAGGAAGGCCTTATATGGTCATGGAAGTGGGTGTGGCCAGCAGCAGGCTGGTGGCGGAGGAGGGGGATCACAAGACGAGCAGACACTGAGAGAGTGGATGTACGTACAGCGATAGGCCGCAGTGGTGGAGTGAGTTTTTTGTGCAATCTTAGTGCAATAATGTGCAACAGACAGTGGCGGCATTGCTCCCGCGTCTCTGCACGTTAGCGTTCCATTTCCGACCGGTAAGGGACTCTGTTTACGCATCGACTTCGACCCCCCTTTTTTGACTTTGTAGCAGCGAGGGGGGTGGGGGGAAAAAGTACCAGTGAGTGAGGTCAGCGGCATAGCATGAGTCAACCTTGGGGATGTGTGCAGTCATCATCGCGGATCTGTATTGTGCGGGCCTGCTGCTGCCGCTACCGGGCTCACGGAGCTGCGAAGTGTGCCATCCTGCGTGGGGCTGAACTGCCGTCTTGTGTAGCAGCTTTCATGACAAACGCAGTAAGTATCGGAGCTGAGGGGGAGAGCCGAGGTGCCCATGACTCTTGTTAGTGTGGTCGTGGTCCAGGGTGCGCGTTATTGTGGCCGCAGCTCGCTGACAAAGTTTTGTTTACGTCGCGGAAACGGACTGGGCGCGCACCGCTGTGGATCAGAGCACTCATGGCGCTCGTGGGGCACGTTAATAACGACTCAATCAAAGCGGATTGACTGCACAGACACACACATCCATGTGACGTACTAACCTTGTTGACAAGTTGAATCGATCCACTTGGTTTGTTTGACATGTTTACCAGTGCACTCGTGTCCCACGGGCTGCGTTGCTAACTGTTTGCAGCAGTGGGACATGGCATTAGTGAATGGATAATCCGTTTTCTGCAACAAAGGGGGTTCTGGTAAATAGCGCTGAGCTGGCCGGCCATACACACTGATGTGAAGTGGAAGGAGGGGGTCCAGGAAGAGCCCCGTCGTGGAAGGACTCAGCATGTTTGTCTTGTCATTTTCCTTTTATTTGTCGCGTCTTGCACACAGTACAGGCCGCGGCTGTCCCCTGGTGTGCGAGCCGTGCCGTGCCAGACGCACACGCAGGCTGAATTAAATTAGGAAACGGCGGTGGATTAGAACGGCTAACTGCTTGACATTTATCTAAGCCAATTTAACGTGTTACTTGTTTATTGGGCTAAACCCCAGGCTTGTGTAAGGTTGCACACTGGTGATGCGTCACGATGATCCCTCAACCTCACATTGAGTGTGTAACGAGACTGCTCACACACAGACACAGCATGGGCGCTCCGAACAGCAGTTGTGTTTATGCTCTGATGCACCGCAGCTCTGCAAGGAAACTTCACCTTATTTATGTGCATCTTTTAGTCAGAGGATACTTGATATTATTTAACAGCTAACTGTGTAGTAAGTGTAGTATGTGTGTGTTTGTGTAATTGAACTGTAAAATTCACTTATGGATACTTGTCAGCAAACTGTTTATTAAGATATAGATTGGCAACATATTGGCTTTGTTAATCATGATGAAGCAGATGTTATTTTTATTATTGTATTGTCCATGAGCATATTCTTCAACTAATTAGGCCATAAAGTCATAATTACTCATTACAACATTGTAATTACTGCTGAGTCATTGTAAAATGAACAAGTTTTACGCTGTCTTTGTTAAGGTAGATGTCTCTGCTTCACTGTTAGTGCAGAATTTGACACTTTATATGTAAAACTAGAATTTTGATGCGTGCTTATAAGTCTGGTTTGTAAAGGATACAGACACATTAGCTGAATATTGTTGTTGGCCTATAGTGGCTATTATCAAGTAGATGACATGACATGTAATAATGTTTATCGGTGCTCATTTCAGAAATGTAATGTGGGCCTGAGAGACTTTAAAAAAGTTAGTCAGTTTTTATAGGAACAAAAATAATGAAGCAAACCATGACATCAGGATCTGCATGGGCTGTCAGCCAAGTTGTTTATTGAAAAATCTGTGTCATTCCAGAATTTCCCATCCTTCAGAGCATCCCCCAGTTTGTGCAAATGGTGATCTCTTATTAGGCAACTTTTACAAGTGCATCATGGAGTCTTGAATCTCACTGCTCAGTGCATTGTAGTCAAAATGGTTGGTGTATTAAAATCACATCAGAGTTAATTTATTTATATGCCTGGAGATGATCTTGATGCTGTGCTTTGTATGGGGCCTTATTGAATCTGTTAATGGTCCAGTTAGTACTGGAATGTAGTCATGCAGAATAAAGCATTGGTAAATGCTTTATAATGATTAAATAAGTAAACATAAAGAGCCAATAGGCTGCACTAGCACCTAGTTAGTGGTCAATATGTGTAGCTTCATATAAAGTGTGGAAGTGAGGAAGACGGCATTGCATTGGTGCTAGAGTGTCTGTTTGTAGCCACACAGCGTGGTCATTCAAGTTCCCCAGTCAGCGTGCCCCTGAGCCAGTGCAGGATCTGAACAGCTGCAGCTGTCTATTTTAGGAAGCGTGTGTTTTACTAGGCCACCAGAGTAAAGGGTGACAATTGTCAGTCACCCCTCCTTACATTTGTAAACGATGAACACTGCCATGTCTGTGTTGCAGAGATCCTTATATTAATTTATATGGTCATGCTGACAAATAGCTTATGTAATGTGACTGCAGCAGCAGGTAGGGTTTTTTTTTCTTTCTATGCAGTGACCTGCAGGAAGACTTAATGTTTCTCTGTTTGGAGTCTTGACAAGATTCAGTTTCATGCAGATGGAGCAAGGATTGAAATCTTAACAGAAACAGTCGGGATCTGTGTGTATCTTGGATTTTGGCAGACCGCACTGTGTCAAAATCTGCTCTAAAACCTGGCTATCTTGTAATATTTTTGATCATCATAATGGGTTCCCATAGCAATAGTTGCAATAGATCCCCTGCAACCTCCTGAAGTCTGTATGACTACTTTTTTTTTTTTTTTTTTACTGCTCTGCCTTTTCCCATCCATAAGTTCTTTCATCATGACTCATGCTTTGTTACTTTCAGTTGTCCTTCCTGTTTGAGTCTGCAGCCAGAGTTCAAAGGGCACGGGTTCCCTTTTTTCACCTCTGATGACTCACTTAGTCATTTGTGTCAAATTCACCCTGCTGTCTGTTCGGGTAGTTTGGCGGGAAAAAGAGTTTCCTACACCCTGGTACATTTTAGCTGAGCTCTGAACATTTTTGATTGCTGTAGTGAAGTTGTTATTCAACTTCCCAGTGGAAATTGTTTTTTTTTCAGTGGGAGCTTGTGTTTTGATGATGGTGTCACATTGTACAGTAATGTCAAAGGTTAATTGATTTGATTTAATTTTTTTTACCTAATCTTTTTTAACCCTTCCAGGCCTCGTCTTCCCATACTGAATGCTTATTTATTATTTACAGTGCATATCCATAGTCTTATTTCTTGTCTTTTTTTTTTTTTTTACATAGTCTAAGCAATTTTACAACTTTAAACATGTATAACCCTAGTTAATTTCATCTGGATTTGTTGGTGTATCTGAGAAAAATGTAGCAGCCAAATTTTATTGAAAGTTTATTGACCAAAAAAAGCGTTATTCCTCAAACTCATCTTTGGCATCACTTAGACTCTTGATCATATCAGATTTTTACCATTTATAAGTGCTTTGTGATTTTTGATGTCGTCAGGTGTTATTGTTGTAATAATAGTAAGCTGCTCTTGTCTGACTGATTTAGTTTGATTTAATTTGCTTGTTTGAGGTCTTAGATTTCAGCATCTCAGCATTTTACGACTCAAAGCTTCCATACAAGATAAAACATAAACTTACTTAACATAACTTATCTATTATAATAATACCACTGTTAACTGTATGAAAGTTTTGCAGAAATGCTGCATGAACTCCGATATGGTATCAAGCAAAAGCTTTTTTTGATCATTAACACCATCTAAGCAATTTGGTAATTTCCCCAAAAAAATATCGGTACTCAGCTCTAGTTATGAGTATCAGTGTTTGCCTGCATGCAGGAACTTACCCCGGTGTCATGTGAGCTCAGAGAATAATAGATACTGTTTAGACCCACCCCCTCCCCTCTTCTATTCTCACACATGATACCTTTCAGTGGAGGCCTATTGTTGAAAAAGCAAACAGCAGGTTTTTACATGACTGAGGCGGGGGTGATAATAAGACCTCCCACCCCTCTGAGGACCCCTTTAGTCTGATGGCTCAATGCATGACCTCTCTCATTTTCTCTGCACAGGGTGTTTCCCATGAATGAGGAAAAACACACAGACTTCTTCGGATCTGCCCACCCCAGGCCAGCAATCTCTGAGTGGATCACAATCAACTGCCAAAAGAAGAAGAGGATCTTGTCATCAATGTAGTTTTATTGGCTTACATTTACCCGTGACTACCCTATAAAAGGGTACACTTTTTGTTTGTTTTTTTAGCTAGATTTTTCAGATTGACTCATTCAGTGGAGAATTATTTAAGATACTGAGGATACGCACCTGGCTCGGCTTATTCATGCTCGTCATGAGTGTACCAGCCCAGCAGAAAGCCAGCACTAAAAGAACAGGCAAACGCATCACATTTTTCAACGATCAAAGCACCGCAATGAAGGAGACTCCTCAGCTCCCTGAAGGGTCCTATTATGTCCCTGGTGGCAGTTCTGCAGACCCTGGACAGAGCGAAGCTGCAAGTACTGTGACCTCAAATCCCGAGGGAACTCATATGTACCTCAATTCTGTTATCTTCAGCCCAGATAAGGGTGACCAGAGTAGGGGTCATTATCAGCAGACTGTACCTATGAAGTGGGCTCACCAGGAGCCCAGTCAGCAGCAGCCATCATTATCCCAGCAGCAGAGAGCGGCAACATGGACTGCCATGACCAACTGGGGGCAAAACTTTGCAAATTATGTCGGAGGAACAGAAACGAGAACCCAACCTGCATTTGTGAAGTCCATGCATGATACTTCTCAACAGCAGCCCCAGGCCTTTCAAGAGACATTAAAACCTGGGGTTCTGAACACGCAGCAGCACAGCGCTTCCCACCCAGGAGGGAGCTCTGTTTTGCAGCCCTTTCAGCTGGCCTTTGGTCAGCCCAAGCAACACTTACCCGCCTATTATCAGGGCTTTCAAGGCAACAGGGCAACCCTTCCCAACCCACCTAACTACTCAACACAGGCGAAGCCCCCACACCCGCTACAGCCACTGCAGAAGCAAGAGCAAATCCAACGCCAGCAACAGCAGCAACACCACATTATCCAGCAACAAATCCAGCAGCAGCACCATCAAATGCAGCAGCAACAGATCATTCAGCATCAACAGCATGTACAGCAACAGCTACAGCAGCAACAAATACAGCACGAGCAGCAACAACAAAAGATACAGCAGCAACAACAGCAGCAGCAACAGCTCCAGATTCAGCAGCAAATGCAACATCAGCAGTTGCAACAACAAAACCCTCATGTGCTTGACTATTACCCTGCTGCACAAAATGCACACCCTCACCCGCACCCACAGCCGGTGGTGGTACACTCCCAGGAGTCATCTGGCCCAGCTCCCCCAAAGATCCAAGAACCCATTATCCAGGACATTACCCCAGAACCTCAGCAGCCATCTGACCCACTGCAGCCCCCGTTCCAGTCTGAACTCTTGTCCCAGTCACAGCCCCAGACCCAGCTCCAGTCCCAGCAGCAGCTCCGCAGATCACGCCGACTTTCCAAGGAAGGTGGAGCACCATCTGACAACCCTTTCCTGGTCTCTTCAGATCAGACTGCCCCTGGGCCACAGGGCTCCCAGAACGGGGCTCGTGACATCCAGGCAGCCCCAACTGGGGTCATCCAGAGCACTCGCAGGAAACGCAGGGTATCCCAGGAAGCCAACCTGGAGACTCTTGCTCAGAAGGCCTCAGAAATGGATTCCCTCCCATCACATGTTGTCAAGGTAAATTATTTTTTATGTATTTAGCTCGTCTTCCAGTTTAGTTGTTTGACCTATGTTAATATTCTCCCATTCTCTCCTGTCTCCTGCCTTTCTTTCTTTTCTGTTTCTCTGCCTGTTTTGCTCACTCAGCTGTTTCTCAGCTGTTTCCTCTTAGAGCATAAAAACCACAGAATAAATCTGAACAGCACAGAACTGAGTGTTCTGAATCTATATCTAAACTTGTCACTGCAAGCTAAAAACTCATAATTGCAAATATCTCGGTGAGCACTGAAAATGTTCCTCGTGTTATCCCAGGATATAATTGCACTGGGACTCAAGCTCCCAGAACAAGAGCGGGAAGTAGAACAAACGGTCTATTGCAGCTGCCAGGAAAACTGTGCCAAAACTTGTGTTGTTTGTAACGTGTTGGAAGAGATGCTGAATGTAATCAATGCCCAACAAACTTACACCACAGAATTGAGCTGCTCAGCCTTGTGGGTGAAATCTCTAGCCAACCCAAGACTTTACATTATAGATATTCTCACAGTGTAAACAGTTTCATAAACTACTTTTCAGATTTCACAATATGGTCCCAATAAATAGCTAAAACTATTCCATGAAGTCATACCCTTATCTGTGTTTATATGTGCTGATTGTGCAACAAGTCCTGTTGCCAAACAGCGCTCAGTCAGTATGGCTGTGGCCTGAATTCGCCTCATGGGTAGCAGATCATACAGACGGTGTGTTTAGTTTCATGCCTGCACACCTCCCCCCATCCCATCAAAGGAGAGAAACTCCAGCCCTGGCCTCAGCTGGCCTCCCTCCTCCCACTGCACAGGGAGGGGCGCAGGGCTACCCTGCCTGCAGTGCTCAGCAGAAAATCTCTCTCTTGCTCTGGTGTAGGTGCTGGAGTTTTCCACCAGCAGTATAATGAGCACACATCCAGCATAGCAGCAGAAGAGCTACATGCCTCTCTGCCCAGGAGAATGTAGTGTGCAGTGGCAGTGTGCATCTGTCTTTATCTGGCCTCTGATGTGGTGGCTTAGACAGCTTTGAAGTAGCTCCAGTGTTGATCGTTGCTCTGAAGCATGCTGCTCATGCCCACTCATTATGGTTTCTCAAAGGAAAAATGTGGAGAATGCTTTTTCGGACAGTGCCTTCGACTTGCATGCAAGGTCTGTCACTTAAGTGCAAAACTCCTGATCTAATAATCTTATATCAAGCTCAAAGTCTTATTGAGCTTGTTTTTTTATTGTAATGTATTATGCATAAGCAGGCTGTATAAGATCATAAAATTGCTTTGAGAATAATTGTTTTTTCCTACTAAGTAGATCTTAGCTAGTTATCTCATATGCACAAAGCTAAACTTCTGTCCTAAGCTATTGTATAATATGAATTTGAAGACTTGGGAAGTACTGTTAGTTTGGGGGGTTTAATAGAAACAACAAGCAGGCATATCTCAGGAGATGTATTTTAGCTTTCTGTCACTCAAATAGGTCATTTGTGGTTTACTGTATTTGAGTTAAAGGTGATATATTAGACTTTTTTAACAAGTTAATGTAAGTGACACACTTTCCTAGAATGTGTTAAGTTTCAATTCAAAATACCACACAGATCATTAATTGTCCCGTCTCTACATGCACTCTCTCCAAAGTCAGTTTTCAGGCCTAGTTGCCTGAAATGGGACTGTTTCTTCTAGAATAAAGAGACGTTGAAGACACTGCGTTTTGACAGAGGAAAACTAAACCAGTCGGTGTGTTTGCGTATGTTAGCATTTAGGTTGTTTGTTTGGGTGACTTGTGTGTTGCTCGCTAATATTTCTCTATAATATTTACTGTGTCGACAATTTGACAGTTTTTAGTAGTGAAAATGTAGTTAAGGATTAAGGAAATTTAGTATTGATTACAGCACACATGCACCATCACATAATTTTGATAAGCTTCTTTTTAAATTTATTTTGGACATACATGCACTCCTGAAATTAGACCTGACCAATTGAAGCAACCCCAGATTATAACATTGCCCCTACAGACTTGTACTGTAGGCACTGAGCATGATGGGTAATCACTTCACCTACGTTTTTTCTCACCCTGATGATTGATCACTCTGGACTCATCAGACCACATGACCTTTTTCCATTGTCCAGTCGTTATGCTCTCTATCAAACCTATGGTTGTTGAACAAATGAGACGCCACTCACTGCATCAGTTAGAATTAAAGAATTTGTTACAGCTGAAACATATTGATCATTACAGTTTGGGCTGCTCGATTATGGAAAAAATCAATATTACGATTATTTTGGTCAATATTGAAATCACAATTATTCATACGATTAATTTTGAGTTTCATAATGCATTTATTCAGCATTTCTCTCTCTCAAAAAACACTTTGTTATTGATTCTTTATGCAAAACATTCAATTTGGCTACAAATATGTACTTTACAGCTGTTTTACAATGGAATGGAATGTATTGTGCATGTGCATCTCTCAGAGATTGTATCAAGAAAAATGGAAAATAAATCGTTTCAACTCAGTTATATGAGCTTTGAGATAATTTGACAACAAAATCGAAATCGTAATCAAAATTGCACCGCCCTAATTGCAGTAATTATCCAGTGGAAGGATCTGAACTTTTCACTTAGTTAAATCCAGCTGAGGACTTTTTTTGGTCATGCTGGGGATAAAACATACATCTCAAAATATTCAAGTGTAAAAGCTATATTTACAAGGTAAATATAGCTTTTACACTTGCCTAGCTTTATAGGTAAATTTGTGCTGAATAGAAAGCATGTTCAGTTTTTGTTTTGGAATTTCAATACAATTGTATATCTTTGACCCATGATTCTACTTTTGTTTTATATCTGTTTTAAATATGTTTCAAATTGAAGCTGTAATGTAGAAAATTATCTTAGTTAGTTTTAAAGCATCAGGATTAGACTTACTTTAGTGATAGAAAATGTTAAAACTGCATTACATTGTTTATGTTTACAATGGTGGTAATTTCCTTGCTACATTAGTAGAAGTACACAGAGGAAACAGGCACTCTAACACCGTATCCCTCGTCGTCTTTAGGAGCCCCATAGGCCTTGGAGCCCCCCTGAAACAGACGCTTTGAATGCTAAGAGGCCTCGGGACGACAGCCTTCTTCCTCTTGTCATCCCAGTGTCTGTCCCAGTACGAAGGCATGATCCCTCCTCCCCTGACACAGATGAAGCAGCGCTGGCTGCCAGCTGGCCCTCCCGGACTGCCAATCCTCAGGACCCCCGTGCCGACCACAAGCCTTCGGTCATTGTCACCCGTAGGCGCTCACTTCGAAACTCATTGTCAGAAAGCTCAGAACAGGTAGGTTCACCTATGTTTTGTTCATGGTGTTTATAGCTTTGCCTGTAGAGTTTGATGTATTTTGTGTTTTGTCTTTTTTGTGCTTTTTTTTTTTTTTGCTTCATTATTTTTTTTTGTTGCAACATTAAGAAATAATATCCAGCATAACAAGCTCCTAGTTTCATTTGAACACAACAAATATCTGACAAGAGCACCAAAGCCTGTGGACTATTGAAAAGTCATGATGACATTTCCAATGTGAGGTTACTGTCCTCTTCGCTGCAGGAAACTCTGTCAACAACATTTTATGCTCTTTTGTCCATAAGGTACAAGGTGCGAGTGATTATGTAAAACATGTCCAGCCAGGTCTGTTGGTGATTGTAATCCTGTTAATTCCATTAGCTGACATTTCCATAGAGACAGAAAGAGTGATATAGATCGTGAACCAATCTAATTTGAAGTCTGATGCCTGCTAAATCTGTTAAATGTGGATTGTAGCTTGATTTCCAATGCATATAATGATAGTTTGAAGCACCAAGAGCATTAACTCCAACCTGTTTCCCAGTATATGTATTGTCCTACATCCAGTAAATCTTCAGACTTTCATTATTGATGTCAGCTTGTACTTTTTATAATCACAAATATATGAATATCTGTTTTGGAGCATTCCAAATCAATATAAAATGGGGTGAATGGTCTGACTCCTAGGGAGCTCTGCATGCTGGACAACCTGATCTTACTCTGAAGTCAATTAACAAAAACTATTTTTCAGTGTTGAATTGAGAGACAACCTTTTGAAGGATTCAATAGAATGGCATTTGCCTCATTACAATCCTGAAGAGTTGCAACACCTTTATCCCTCCAGATAATGTTAAAGAGTGGTTTCCATGTAGATAAAGGTTGTCATTGTTACCGTAGAGGAGAAGATCTGCATTATAAGCTTGATGTCCATTATTCTACTATTCCAAACACTTGGACTGTTATAAACTTTATTTTTGGGAGACATATCTATAAGAGGGAAGGCCTGTCATTTTATTGGTACTGTTAGCTCTTGTTCTATATTTTTCCCTGAAGAGACCTGGTCCTCCTCCACCCGGTAACTGAGACTACTCAGTACAGAAGCCCAGTGATACAGTTAAAATGTAGATATCTTTGTGAATTATTGTTTACCATTCGAAACGTAGTTTCATCAGGTGGGAAGTTTTTGCCAATATTCTTACGTTATGTTGACGAGTCTGCTGTTATCCATTTACTACAATGATCTGACAAAAATAATCATTTCCAGAGAGTGAGGAAGTGCTTTACTGTCATCCTCCAGTTATTAAATCCTTGTATTTTGGCCACACAGTCCCTTCCCCCCACCACATGTCCCCCCTGCCCCCATTTCAACCCTCCATAGTTTCCTGCTTTTCTTTCTTTCATTTGGGGTGGGGGGGTGGATTTGGTGAACTGGTCACCCTGTCCCAGATCAGGCAGATTATCAGGGTTTAGCTGTATTACTGTATAGAACCGATTTACTGTACATTATGTACCATCCGATTGATGGTTGGGGTGCTGTTTTCACTCTCTAGGAGTTTACTGGATAAGCAAGAAGAAACCAGACGTTTGTGGGCATCTACTGTTGAATAAATAGTAGATACACATTCCATGTTTAATTTAATCCTAAATTTCCTTTTGTTCCAGAATGGTGGAACAGAGGGGGAGAAAGATGACGAGGTCAAAAAGTCCAAACGGCGTCCCAGACCTGAGCCTTTGTTTATCCCACCACCCAAACCTGCAATATTCATTGCTCCGCCCGTCTACTCCAGCATCACACCCTACCAGAGCCACCTCCGTTCCCCGGTCCGCCTGGCAGACAACCCCCTCACCATGCCCCCGTATACGCCACCACCCATCCTCAGCCCTGTCCGTGAGGGCTCGGGTCTCTACTTCTCCACGTTCCTGTCATCTGCAGCTAGCGGTCAGGGCCTGCCCCCACCTGCAACACCCAAATCGGCTACGCGCAGCTTGTTGCGTTCCAGTAAGTTAAAAAAAAAAAACGTCAAGTGAACAAACTATGACTGAAGTGTTCAGAGCATTTCTAAACTTACTCAGCACTACATAAACATTAGACCGTAAAAAATCTGTCTTATCCTGTCATATCAAGATGTCTGCAATGATCCTAAATTGTCTTAGAATTTATGAAGTCTTAGTTGTGACTTACTTCTTCCAGCTTTCATTTAATCATGGAATATACTGAGGTAACTTGTAATATAACCAAAAGAACACAGAGGAGATAACAAGTTCAGTAAACAATAAAACCAAAAATAATTGAAGGAATTACAAGAAACTTGGGCAAACAGTGGTGTAAAAGCATGGAAAATAGCATAAATAAATAATCTAAAAGAAGAACAGCTACAAGTAAAACATTAACACATGAAACATTTAAATTGGCCTAGGGCAGTCTTCAGCTTTTGCATCCATCCTTTAATTTCTTTTTGTTAATGTGACTTAAGATCTTCTGCATCTAAGGCCACAGTCTCTAGAGTTATAAATTCCTTAACAACTTGTCAGAGAGTTTGTCTCTTTGTCAGTCCTTATAACCTTTGATGAACAATAATATAAAGAACATCTTGAGACAATTCTTTCTTAGGTGCAAAATGTTCACTTAGATTCAAGGATGAACTGAAAAGATCTGTTTGTTAAAGGTCAAAGTCTCTGTCGTCGTAAAAGCTTGTAATGAAGAGAACAGCATGAACATATTATGATACAAGGGCAATGAACACATAATTGAACTTATGGTTCTTTAATTTCCACTTGTTATTACTTGTTGGCAAAATTTAGATTAACTTTACTCTAACACTGTTACCACTGCACAGGACCATGAGCAAACTACTTACCCTTTTACCTGTTCACTTATTTAATGCAATGCCTGCATATGAAAAGGTCTAAAAAAAATGTAAGTGGTAATAATAATAATAAGTAATGCTATTTGGTATTCTTTGTTTTAAAGGTGAAGCAAATATTTTACTTTGATATGTGCAACAATCCTGTATTATGTCACTGAGTGTCTGTTTGTTTTGTGGTTGCTCCATTAGACAGCTGTGACATCACACCACCAGTTCTTATGAGTGAGGCTACTCCAGTTAGCATCGAACCGTGAGTATACCTCCCCCCCTCCCCCCAACAAAAAAAAAAAATAAATCCTCTTCCATTTTGAGGGCATGTTGCGGTTTGTGTGTAATTTTTCTGAGAAATTTAATGGATACTCAAAAGCATGCCTTAACAGAGAAAGTGTTCCAGTTCTGCAATCAATTATTAAGGCCATAACATTGGGATGAATCATGAAATGTCTTGGAAGAAGACACATATTACTTGAAATTTTAAACCTGTGTGTCAAAGCAGCCCAGTTTTACTACTAGAATCCTCCCTCCCATCATCATCATCATCTAGCATAGAGCCAACATTTGCCTTCCAGTCTAACTAGGGAGTCTAATGTCTCAATAAAAGTGCATCCAGTCATAACAAGTCCATATTAACTGTCGAGTGATGGACATAAAGTGGTTCCAGCTAATGGCAGAACGTACCTTAGTGGCTCTATAAGGAAAATGCACACAGAATACAAGTTTGGTGGTTTGTAAAAGCAATTAAATCATTAATTTTCATTATTAAAAAAAAAATCTTTACACTCTGTGTGGAGCAGAATGAGTGACTTATCTGTGAGGTGTCAGAATGTAGGTTTAGTAGAATAAGTGAATAAATGAAAGTGAAAAAACATTATCCCTTTACAGTAAGAATACCCAACACTCACACATCCATCCATTCATCTCCATACATTTGTCCTACATGCTGCTGTGAAATCATGAAATCACAAAATTACATTTCATTTTGCCTCTATTTCCTAATTTCTAGCATATCACATGTGCTTTTTATTCCCAAAGCAGAGACTTGTAGTGTGGAATTGTGGAATTTTCTTTCTAGTATATTAAACTTTATTTAACCTTCTGTGGATGAACATTTGCTTTCATGTGTACATTTTTACATCATCCCACACCTCCAGAGGCTTTCAGAAGAAATGTACAATAGGGTTTTAATGTAATATGAAAGCAAACAATATTGACCAAAAAGGTGTAGGCCAAAGCTTACTACACCCACTTTGTGCAAAAAACATATTCAAGTAGGCAGGTCTTTCAGTTTAAGTTTAAATCATGCAAAGTAGAGAAGACACAAAAACAAATGAACTTATCTGTCGTGTTTCCTATTTATTCTTTGACAATTCCTATAAAATAAAATCGGTTTTACGTAACCAGTGCCCCATAAGATCTCATTACAGGTACAGTAATGCACGGTATTATTAACAGTCCGTGTAAACAGCTTATGGCAAGTAAGACTTTCTGTTAAACGTGGCCCGTTGCCAGGTTATCCCCTAACTATAAACACTGCTTCTGACAGATTGGAAGGTTCATAATTAGCAGAGAAGAGCAGCATTAAGGGCAGTGATACTCCATCATGTCTGACCTTTAAGCCATCAGTGAAGCTGTCTTTTTATCACTTCAATTTTTTATTATTTTGTCGAGTGTTTATGGAGGTTGCACTGAGCGAGCTGTTCCTAACTTTTGCCAGGCGCTCAGCAGTTTGTCAGGGACAATTCAACGAGGCCTTCCATAAATCATGCTCTTACTGGGTCTGCTGTACTCCACTTCACCGTACAAGAGCCTCGGCAGTTCAGCTTGGAACAGGCCACCCACACCCCGCGGCTTCCAGATTACACACAGACCCTTTGCTGGAAATACTGCAGACCCCCTAAAAATGCAGGGGGGGGGTCCATCCTTAAACAGGATTGTCTGTTCTCATAACGCATTATGATGTAATATTCAAAGATCTGGGTTCAATTGGCATGTCCATCTTTTGACAAGGATCCATAATTTTTCTGTCCTTTTGTGTTATTCTTGACTATGACTGCAACAGAATGAGCCATGTTTCTTTTTGTCTTTTGAGATGCGAAAGTGGAGGATATTTGCATTTTACTCATTATGCTGAGAGCTGTACAACAAGCCTGGATTACAAGACAGCTCAAGAATTGCGGTGCTCAGAGCCAGAGTGCCTCACCAATCTGGTTGTGACTATTTTAAGATCATGGCAGAAAGAAAAGCCAGGAAATCAAAATATGATCTCAGAAATAAAATATTGAAAAGCTTTGCTCTTAAAAGGAACTTGATAAAGATATATGCTGTCTTGACTAAAATATTTAAGGGTGAATAAACACTTGAGAGGCTCTCGGGTCATTTTAAATAGATCAGATTCAACCTGAATGGGCTCCAGTCTCATTGGTCTCCCTGATGTCCTGTTTCCAGACGGATAAACATTGGGTTGCGGTACCAGGCCGAGGTGCCAGATCTGAGGCAGCGGTCAGCTGTCGAGCTTGATCAGCATCGAGCCGAGCTTGTCTGGGCTCCGCTAGATGAACTGGAGGAAAAACCAGATTATCATGAGAAAGGTAAGTTATGATACTTATGTATTGTCTTAAAAATACCACTGTTATTTGTAGATTGTTTTCCAACATCAGATGTTAGTTTTACTTTTTATTAGGAGTATGTTGGCCAGATATTTTCTCTGGAACATAAGCTGCGATAAACAGAAAATAACATTGGCATGACTAACACTCAGTGACATCATCTGAGAATTTTGCAACAAGTGCATCTCTGCTTTTTATTGATTAATCTACCAATTATTTTTTCATGTAGTAAATTAAGCAGAGAGTAATTTTTTTATAAGTGGTCTTGTCATTTGTTTTCTATTTAGCCTGTTAATCTTTTTCCAGAACCTGCCAGCATTCTATTAGATTTTCTTAAAAATGAGTATCTAGCATTAGTTTTTGTTTTTGTCCTTTATACTTTTGTGCCTCAACTAGCTATATAATAGAGAAAGAACCATGCATACATGTATATTTTTGCAACAGAAGTATGTTAAAATTTCCTTTAGCATTTGAATTGCATGTACTTTGCTACATTAAACCACTTGTTATGTGGTTTTCAGGAGGCGTGCTTGGATGCTATTTTTTATAACAACACTTTTAGTATCAAAAATACTGTTCGTTACTACTAATACTGTTCACTTTCTGCCTTACTCATAAAATGAATGTGAAATGATACAGAAGTACAGTTTTTCTCTATCCTGTGTTGCTGATGGCCACACTGTGTCCTCTCTCAGTGGAAGACCTCATGCACCTGGCATGCTCCAGTATTTTGTGTGGAGGAGGCACCAACCAGGAGTTAGCCCACCATTGTCTGTACGAGTGCAAAGGAGACATAATGGTGAGCATGACAGAACAATCCATATTGACCAAGCTTTTTTGTGATTAAGATAAAAATCACTGGGAGCAGTGTTCTGAGCTATGGAGAGTATATTGTGGTTCATTTTATTTATTCATGTTTTCTTCAAGCCTACTTATACACACAGACATGTTTTTCCCTCTTAAGGATTTCCTTGATCCGCTAAACCTAGAAAGTATGTGTTCCTGTAAAAATATCTCCTGCGGTCCATTATATTTCAAATTCGCATCTTAAAAACGACACAGACTTGTTAAAGATTTGTTGATGCAACACAAGTTTTTTGCAGTGGTGACTTGTCATTGGAATATGAATGTGGCCGCTGCTTCAGAAGTGAAATATTCTGTCATGATGTTGCATTTAATGACCCTGCAGAGGGCTTTTAATACACAACAACAAATACAGGAAATGGAGACTTTGTGACGTCCAGTTGCTATGAGAAACACAAGGTAGAATTTAGTGTCCGACAACAACCAATGAAATAATATCAGGGATGGAAAAGAGGCACTATATTCGAAATTTTTAGTTTATTCTTAGCTTGTGTCCGTAGAAAGTTTTTAGGAAGTGTTTTGCTTTTCTTAAAAACTAAAGTTAAATTTAAAACCAAAAACGTTGAGTTTTTAGTTTTTTAACTTCTGTCTTTAAGATCTGTAGGTTTTACCTTTTTTGTTGCATCTCTTTTTACAATTATGCAGTTTTTAACTTGGTTGTAGCTTCTTTTTGCAAAATTTGTGTAATGTTTTGCTTTGTAGATGATTTTTCTAAAATGTGTGCATCTTTTAGTTTGTTGTTTTTCTCTGTAGAATTGTGGTGTTTTTAGCTGGTTGCTCACTTCTTTCTAAAATTTGCTGATTCTTATTCTCCATTAGGAGTTTCTGTCCTTCAAAACAAGAGTGCATCTTCTAATAATGAGATTATTCTGTAAAAGTTTAATTCCCTTTACTATGCTCATTATGTCTAACAGATTAACATTTTGTTAAATTCCTTTCTCCGTTCATGTACTACTTATGTAAAAAACAAAACTCAATTTTTCCATTTCAGTGTACACTATCTACACAGCAGAGTGAGCAGTAAGGAGCATTGTGATGTTTTTGGCTTTGCATAGTTGTATTAAATGTCAAACTTTTTTTAAAAAATTCAAGGTAAAGAACTTGAAAATAATTCTTAAATTTGAACTTTATGTAAAAATCAACTAATTAAAGAAAGTGTGTTAATAGATAATCTTTTAAGTATATAATTATACAAGTATATTATTATATAATATGATATATAATTAAAATAATTACTATATCCATACTTACAATAATACCCTCTCCATCGACTGCTCAAAAATGTTTGTAAAGGAAACACTAAAATGACAGTATTCAGTATTAGTATAGTTGTTAGTAGTGGGCAAGATATTGTTTTTCATTTTTTTATGAATAATTAATGACCATAAGCATTGAGCATTCCCATGACTTTCTAATGAAACAACACACATAGAGCATATTCATATTCAGCATCCTTTTTAAAGCATTGATTAAAGTCATGTTTAGAAAATGGAGAGGCACAGATTACTGCAATGCACCAATCAGTGTGTCTGTATCCATGAAGTAACCGGGTTACTGCTGGCTTTCTGCACTAACCTGGTTTCTTAAACTCAATGAAAACGTAATAATGAGGGTAAAGGATTAGGATTTGTTGGTGTTGCATTTGTTTGACCAAGTTTGTATGTGTGCACAAGACCTTCTAAAAGACCCAGTAGGCTAATGCAATGAAAGAAACAATCACTTCTGGTGTCGTACATTCTTGTGCTGAAAATAATGGTCTCTTTGCAGCTCCTTACTGTGTTTGACTTGTGTCTTCCTTCAAAAGAGGCTTGTGCTTCACTGACCAGGTTCAAAGTAATCTGGTTATTGCAGTTGCATGTTCATTTCCTGCCTTAACCTGATATCTCCTTATGACATGGACTGATTGTACATTGTCAAGTGAGCTCTGGCTGATTACAGGACGGATGTGACTGATCTGTAGACTATCAGTGTGTTATCAACTGAAAGGCTGTGGTGGGCTGAAATGACTGAGGTAGTAAAACGGTTTTGGTTATTTCCCCAGAGGCAGACTGATGCCACCACATAGAGCAGAGGAGCTGTGTGTACTGTGAGGTGTGCACGACAGGAGAAAGTCTGATTGTTTTTTTTCCCCAGAGCATAAAGCTTTTCAATTGCGTTTGCTGCAGTTGTTTGCAAGTGTAGCTGTTGCAACCAAGCAACATGTCAGACAGAAATTTTCAATACTGTGCAAAAGTCTTAGGCCAACATTAGGCTTGTTTGTTTAGTACAATCCTAATGTCCTCACATGTATTTCTCAGTCTCAATATTAAGATACAGATAGATCTGGATGTATGTGAATGATGTACAGCAGTAAAAACAAAAGATTTAGAGAAAAAACTGCTTCTATAAACCAATATGGTAGCAATAAATATGACCTCCCTTTGCACTTAACATGTTTTTAGCCTTTTGTAATGAGATTTATCACATTAATTTTCTGATGTTTTATACAAGGTTTCATTTGACCCGTGTCAGATGTTTCTAAATGTTTGTGTTGCTTCTTGTCACTGAGACAGGGGTCATATAAATAACCACTTGAACCTTTAGAACCCATTTAGTTCAGTTTTTTGTGCATTTTTTAAGGCAGTGCACATATATAGTGTATTTTCTTGTTGAATCTGAAGAAAAGAGAAGGATAAATAAATATGGATGCTCATTTCTACCCTGCAAAAACAACAAAGTTAAAGGAGGCCTAAGACTTTATCGCACAATATTGTATTGACATAAGAAAAAGCACAAATAACACTCGAGCCGTTAGCAGTAAATTTGACTGGTCTGATAGCGTTTACTCTATACCTCAAACATGTTGGTATCACATGTAAGAATAACAGTCTTAGTGCAGATATGATGGAATATTTAGCACGATAATAACTCTACGTAAAACACTCGTACAAAGCACTTTAAATTGGACGAAACACACTCTCTGCTGGTTGCAAAAAATAGGTCCATTTAAATATTAGAGGGAAAGTCTCAAACACAAAAACACTTTACATTTTGCTCTGTTATGTCTTAAAAAAATGGAATCACACTCAATGTACAACTTACCAAAAAAAAATGGCCCAGACTCTGATATTTTGTCCATTTTGTCTACATCCCTTCATTGTGCCATCATTGGTTTAGATGATGATAAATCTCTCTGTTCTGGTGATTAGATTTAACAAAACTTGTCCTTGAGGCTCTGGTTGAGGCTATGTTAGAGGTCACTTTTGAATAACGTGAGGCAGATATCAAATGTCTCATGTCACCTCCCATTACCATATAAAGAGTAGATAAAACAGACATCTATGCTATTTAAGAGAATAAAACAGAAACTACAGGCTTTTTTCATCTGACTGTTAAAGCCAAATGTGGTTTTAAGTACCGTAACAAAAAAAGAAGCTATTGCACTTTGTACTTTGTCCAATAATAAATCAGCCAATTCTGTGTTAAATCTTGTTTTTCAACTTTTACACTATTTTGCTGTAATTTATGTTTTATGGTTAACTTATATAAAGAATTAGTACAGATTGACATACGTTAAGATTTACTCAGGATACTGGCTTGAGGCCATTTCAGATCTTTAACTGGCTGCAGATAACAACATGTGTTGCTTTTATGTGTTACAGACACAGTTTGGTTTGACCTTTATATATAAAACACATAAAGGACAAATTATCGCTCAGGTCTGGATAAGAAAGAAATAGACAGACAGGAGTAACCACAGACATCAGCAGCTTATTCTAAAAAATTCCTGAATTATGAGTAAATGAAGCCTGTTTGCATATCCCATAAATAAATAAAATTGTGCAAAAGTTTTGAAGTTGGGGTAAAATGGTTTAACACAGGTGGGCCAGTTTGACTCTTCACTGGTAAGAAATACAAAGAGTAACTTAGGAATAAATTATTTGACTCCGATTGAATAAAAGAGATGCTTTGAGACTATTGAAAACTGATCTTTCCTCAAATAACCAAAGATACACACGCTGTAGTTGAGTTTGTGCCTAATGCAGACTAAGCTGCATGCTTTGTTGTAGTACTGCTGGAGATTTCAGACCCTAGCGACCAGCACTAGTTCAATGTTGTCTAGGAAACCACAAGGATGTGTGTGTGTGTGTGTGTGGAGTCGGGGGGGCTGTCAAAGCGCCCACTCTCTGCAGCGGTCAGGCTCACTACCGTCTTTGAGTATTCATGCACAGCAAGACGGTTGCTTCCCAAAGAACACAAAGTTATTCTTATTTTGACAAAGCTAGTGAGTGTATAATCGTTAGATAATGTGATCAATTACTCGACATACTGAGGGAAACAAGAATGATGGTTATCTCACTCCCTGGTTACCTGTTGACAACTGAATATTTGTTTTAGCTACAGGTTTTTACAGTACAATTGGATCACCTAATAGAGCAGGGGTCAGATTACTTTGTTCAGCAGGAACCAGCTGCTTCATAGAGAGTCATAATAACAATCACTGCTGTGCAGCTTAATGTGCCATGTTCACATCATAAATACTGAATTGATTGAAATGTTTGTTTCTCAGGCTGCACTGTCCCTCCTGATGCTGAAAAATCCAATTTTCCCCAAGTCACATCACCTGGCAAACTACCATTACTCAGGTTGGTTCATGTACACTTTGTTGGAGTGTTTTTATTTATCATGTTGCATTGTCACAAAATGTGGAGAGCACCACCATTGCGTAGGTAAATTATATCACATGAGGTCCTCTTCATCTGTAAAGTAGGTGATCAGCCCCTGCAGATTTCAGGAGCATAGGCACCTTTTCCATCACAGATAACTATATTCATTCACTGCTGCAGGCTGGGAGGTTCAGGATTAACTCTGGGTGATAGCTGCTCTTCTCTGTTACTCAGTAGATTATTTGGTCTGGAAAACAGAACATAGGGCAGAAATTCCTCAAATGCCTTGTTTTGTCACAAAAGAAGAAAGAAAACCAGAAAATAATAAAATTCATGAAGGTAGAATCAGACAATTTGGACTCTTACTTAAAAATGTATGAATAACAGACGTTTATGTTTTCTACATAAGGTAAACAAAGGTAGAGTAGAAAAAGGAGAAGGACTTACAAAATGAACCACAAGCAAAAAGATAAATCATTTCACAGAATTCCTTCAGAATACATTTCTAATCTCAAGAGGCAGAAACTAGAATTGGATTAAAACACAAAAAGAAGCAATCAATGAACTATTGTGATTAAACAAACTAAAACTTAAAGGGAAATGCATATTACTGTAGGACCGAGATGATATGAAAATGTGGAACATGTGAAAGGTTTATGTTTAGTGTTGTGTGTGAAATGTGTATTACGGTGCCAATTCATGTTACACCTACATTTCACAGTTACTTTCTTTTCTATGGTTTGTTCTGTACTTCAGTATCTCCACCTCCAATCCTAGCAAATGGTCTGAATTGCCAGTAAACACTGCAGATGCTACATCAGCAAAACCAGTGGTCTGTTGTATGACCTTACGGGGGTTAAATGACTGAAGTTGAAAGTAATCTTCCTAATTATGTTTTCCTTAGTGTGAAATGAACTCAAAATAGAGCTGGGTATTGCAGCCAAAAAACTGAATCTAAGCTTCTTTCAGTGGTATGGTCCAGTTATGGTTTTAATCGATTGTTTTTGGCTACATGAAGTGAAGACAAAACATGATTCAGAAATACACTATGTTTACTAAAATCATCCTCCATATGAAACTGGAGAAACACATTCACAGTTAATGGATTAAAAAGCAATCTGGCTGCATTTAGAACTTTTGATGAGTAAGAAAGATCTCCAGAGGAATAATCCAGATTTTTAAAAAATTTGTCTTTTTTCATGATTTGTAGAGAACAGAACTTAAGTTAATTAAATTAATTCAATATATTGCTCAGCCTTCCCTCAAAATAAGGATCATCATATTTTTGTTAGCTTAAAATGAGGTGTTTATGTCCATAGAGGGACACGTTGCATTGAACCAGCATGTTTCTAAAGTAGTGCATCGACATCTTCTTCTTCTTTTTTATTGTGTTTTACATCAGCATCCATTCTGTCTGCTTATGGACCAGATTTAACATCCTTAATGGAAAAAAGCCCAGAACAGACAAAGCAAAAACTGTCCCTAACAAGGACTATATGCCACTAAATTTACACATTGAACATTTAATTAATAATGAAAATGTAGTTGTTACAATTAATGGATTAATGGTTGCAGCTTTACCTCTGTGACCAAATGAACCAAAAACCAAAGGACAATTCTCAATCAAAACTTAAGTGAAAAAAACTAATGATGATGAAATAGAGAAATCTCTCCTCTCCTCTAAACCCCGCCCTACTGGTATTTACAGATGTTCAACGGAAATGAATCCAGCATGTGTGTATGTTTGTGGCTGTTCATTTTCCTCCTCTCCCATCTCTCCTTTTCTGTCATCTTGCCAATAAACAGTGTTAGACTTTGAAAACATCCCTCCTTCCCTTTAAGCAAAGGCAGCTGCTGCAGTAGTGAGAGTATGTTGGGGGTAGTGGGTGACTGTAGAGGATTGTCAGGGTCAACGTGATGAGGGAAGGGAGTGTGGGGGGGTTACAGCATGTGGTTAATCCTAAGCAGAAGACAGGAGAGCCATTGTTTACCCACTGATTTGTGTGTGTGTGTGTGTGTTTGGATTTAAGGATGGGAGGCGGGGTTGAACTTGGCCCAGACTCCACCCACCCACAAAATCGTGTGGAAGTAGCTGAGTGGTGAAGTGTTTTTAAAGTGAACACTAATACCGTCTTACCCTTCTTTTCTTTTCTTGTGCAGGTTCAGATAACTGGACAGCAGCTGAGAGACGCCAGTTCAACAAAGGCATCTCTGCATACAAGAAGGACTTCTTCATGGTGCAGAAGCAGGTAGAGTGTGTGTGGGGGGGGTGAACAAAAGGATTGTTGTGATGTTAAAGTAAAGCATTTAGTCGCTGACTCGACCCCAATGTGAACACTGACTGTCATTTCTCTGCTAAATGGGGAAATTCCTGACAGTGATTCCTTGTTAATTATCTGCAGAGTTTGAGTTAATTATCACTTTTCCACAGGAGCGTGGATATATTTTATCCACTTGAGACATATCAGTTTTGAAGATGATTAAAGCTGAGGTTGGCTGATAAAGGAGTTTAAAGGCTGTTATAATAATAAAAATAATTTAGAGTGGATTAATGAACCAGAATCATCACTGACAGAATTTCCTGCTCTATGTACACTAATGCGGATATTTTGCTAAACAGACATTTTAATCTTATTTTTGGGCCTCTTATCCACACAGAAATGATGTGTTAGGTCACGAAAATAGAGACCTTTAAAAATGCTTTCCAAAGTTAAGATACTTGTCAATTTTGGTTTAAAATGGAAAACAATAGGATCACACATTATTTTTCTCAGGTATTGTGTAATAATGCTCCACCTGAAACATCAAATCCTGATATATAAATCAGTGTATGACCTGAAGTAGGCTGAGGTCAGCACAGATGCATTATAGCTAAATCCATTGCATGTAAAGAATACACATCCACACCCCAAACCAACACCTAAAGTAACTTACATGTATAAGTTAACTTGTTGGCGGTGTTCACCCCCATGAAAGATTCAAGTCTCTGCCTCTGCTATGTCCAGTATTATCCACAGTGTCCACAGTTACAAACACTAACAATGGATTAGTCTGAGTATTTGGATCAGTTTGAAGTCATTTTTGTGTTATCTTGTGGACAGAGATACTCTGTAAAATAAATGTGTTAATGTTTAAATAAACAGAATTTTAGTTTTTAAAGAGAGAAGTAGAAAATACACTTTGAGAAAAATATATGTATTATTGTTGACAGGGCAAAAGTCTGGATTTATTAGAAACAGGTAGCTGCTGATATGAAGTAACCATCGAAATCCAAGTAATGAATATGGTCACATATAAAACTGTATCATTGAATGTTAAGTCATGGCAATTAAACCATACATCTGAAACTGAGCATTTAACTCATAAAAAAACAACCAACAACAGATAATTCAAGGAGCAGTTTTAATTTTGAGTTGGTAACACCACTTACAAAGCTTAGAATCAGTCACCAGTCACTCCTGGAGCCTTGTTCTGCAGATGAAGATTGGCTCTAAAACAGAGGTCTCAAATATGTAGCCCGGGGACCAAATCCGGCCCGCCAAAGGATCCAGGTCTTGCCCATGGGATGAATATGTGAAATGTAAAAATTACACTGAAGATATTTTTATCATTTTAGTTCAGGTTCCACATACAGACCAATTTAGTGTCAAATGGGTAAAATTCTGTCATAATAACCTATAGATACTCACAACTCCAAAATTTTCTTTGTAAACATTTTCATGTCATTTTACTGTATTTACACTAAAACAAACTATCATTTCACAAAAATGCTTATAACCTGAACAAATATGAACATTCTGTAATGTCTGAAGTGCAAGTTTATCAAAATTCTGCCTGTTATTAAATGTTTTGTGTATTTGCAGTTGTAATTTACACGTATAAATGATAAACTACAATATACACAATATATTGTTAAAATTGGACTTAGTTTTCTTAAGAAATTTCAGTTTGGTCATGTTATTCACACTGCTTTAAAGGATACTTGGTAGATGAAACCTTTTCATTGTTCATAATTTTCCTTTTTTTGCTCTAAAACATAAAGGAAAGTTTGTAGTTGACATTATTTATATATAAATATGTTATTATTTCACTGGTCCGACCTATTTCAGATCAAATTTGGCTTAGAATTTCCCCTGAACTAAAATGACTTGACACCCTTGCTCTAAGATGCCTGTCTCTAGTTTTAAGTGCAGATTCCAACTGTTTGATGCTATTGAGCTTCAAAAGGTCTTATTTTTCAAATTTTATTCCACATTTCGACACCGAAAACTACATCTCATCACTGTCAGTGTGTGTAGCATGTTTATATAGCTTTAATATATTTTCATTAATTATGTTGTGTCAGTAAAGACAGGAAATATGTTTCTTTTTCATGTAGTAAAATTGATTTAAGTGGTAAAATGGCAAAAAGAGTTTAAACCCACAAAGTTCAGCCACACTGATGTAAACAGCTTTATGTACAGTTACATTCAGTTAAATTAAAGGCTGTTAAATTGGATTGGTGCATTCTATCCTTTTCACACACTCTCTCTGCTGCCCTAGTAGTAGGATGAATCTGATTTTATTATTAAGAAGGAGTGTGTGTGTTGGTTGGTAAAAAAAAAAAAAAAGCAGTTCTTCATAGGCCCAGACTGTTCTCTCTGTCCCCCTCCGACTTCCTGCTCTACCCTGAAACGTGACCTTATGAGTTCAATAACTTTCAGTAACATTTAGAAAAGAGAAAAATGGAAGCTTCATCAACAGGCAATGTTTCTGTGGTTCACAGGTTTCTACTAAGACAGTGGCGCAGTGCGTGGAGTTTTACTACACGTACAAGAAACATGTCAAGATCGGTCGTAATGGAACACTGAGCTATGGTGAAGCAGAGCCTGAAAGCAAAAGCACGGAGGAGGAAACGGACCATAAGGTCAGCCTAATGTTTTCTTTTAATGACTGTTTTGCAGGAACACACGCATTTTTTTTTTTTAATGAAAATAGATACAAAGCAAGCAGACCAAAACATATGCATGGAAAAACAAGGGACACAAGGGATTTAATGAGGTTACAAAAAGGTAAATCAGTGTATTAATTAGCTGAACTGAGCAATAAGGAGAAACTGAACATGTGCTGTACTGTGTCAAAGTCTCACATATAGACTCATACTGAGCTTTGTCATTTCAGCAGGGTTGTAATGAGCATGCATACACAGGACATACGTGCACAGGATTGAACAGTAATAGTTCTTACAGACTGAAGTCAGTATTCTGTAGGACCTTTGTTCCTATCAGAGAAAGTTGACCAAAGAATAAGAAACGGTGAAACCTGATATAAACCACTGGGGCTCATTTTATAAAGTGGCACAAAGGGTTGCCCCTGGTGAGGAAATTCAAAGGAAATTATGGACATTTTGTAAGAATTTCCCTTTAAAGTTAAGAGTTGATTAAAGTAAAAATCATGATCGGCCATGTGGAAAGCATTTAAAATGTACAAAGAGCTCCTAAAGTGAAAATCTCTTCAGAGCAGGAAGAAGCTGAAGGAGTTTCTGAAACAGGAAGTTTTGAGGTCAGTGAAAACTAGTAGTCAAAAAGGTAATTTTGGTAACTGAAATAAAAATCTGGACTAAGCTAAAATTTGTAGCAGACCTACACCAGGGCCTGTTTAGAATATCTAAATAAATTCCCTTATATGAGACTTTTTTTTAATCAAATATAATTCTTTGTGGTTAAATATGAGCCATAATATACTGTACTGTGCATAACTCTTAGACCACCTTCTGCTTTGTTGTTTTTGTATGGTTGCACTGAATATACATGATTATTTCTCCATCTCTTTTCTTTAGATACAAGACACAGGAAATACATGCACAGCATTAAAAGGTGCACAAAAAAACAGACTTAAGTGTGCAAGGGGGGGAGGGGTCATAAAGTTAGTAAACCAATAAACTGAATGTTGGCCTTTTGCACAGTACTGTATATTTATATCCATATAATCAAAGACGCACAATAAAATGTGTGTGAGTCTGAATCCCTCCATACTATCCCTGTATGGTAGACTGTCATGGTTTAAGTCTGTAATGTGTTTTTTCATCCTATATATTTCAGATTCTGTAAAGCCAGATTTTCCTCATAATATCTTAAAAATGTAAACATCATTAATGATTCAACTTAAACGAGTCGATTCCTCACAGTAAAATATAAGTACTTTTGCAATCGTAAAATGTAACAATGCAAATACAAGAAACTAGTACATCTTAATGGACTTCACTTGCTCTTAGTGTTTTAATACACTAAACTTAATTTTCTCCTCCAGGGCCTTTTTTAATCCTACCAGTCTTTCCTTCAAAAGAACATACGTGTATTATATACCTCACAAAGCTGTCAACCACACCTTCTACCTGAGAACAAAATTTTTGTCACTCAGTTGCTTTGACAGTTTTCTTGCACTTACATTTTAAGCTATGACTCCTTGCTATAGGCTTTACATCTAAGTTAAAAGCCCTATGAGAGGATTTTCCACTTTTGGTGAGTACAGATTAGAACAGTACATCTCATATTATCTGCACAAAGATACAGGATATGTTAAGCGTAAGGGGCAGTCACACACTGTCCTTTCCTTTCTGTACTTTGGTCTATCAAAATCTTTAAATGCACATGTATGGTCACTGTAACCTTACTAAAACAACTGACCGTTGTTTAGACATTTCTGTACAGTATTGGGCAAATAAATAACTATTGGAACCAGATGTCAGAGTGCTCTGATGTGACATGACACAGAAGTGTTTTGTTTAGATGCAAAACAGCGGCATGTCAACATTTGCACTACATCAGCTGTGTATCATCCTGGGTTCATATGATTTGTGTCATCCATTAGAAACACTGCAGCAACAGTTTTGGTGGTTGCCAAGGAAACTGAGGACAGTAATGTGCATTTATAGCATAGAGTGAATGTTATGATCTGCATCTAAGCACCAATTTCGAGACCAGTTTTGAAAACTTTAAAAGCATTGCATATAGACGTGATAATCACCTCATTCTAACGCAGAGCTTTAAAGACTGCCTCCTCTTTTACCTTGAACCAGCAGGGTCCACAGAGAGCTGAGCACAAGGAGGAGGACAGCAGGAAGTGGGAAGGGTCAGCTGACCGGAAGCCGGACGTCGGCCCCACCAGGGTGACACACACGCTGCAGTCCACTGACAATGTGAGTGTGCAATTGATCTGTTTCTATCCTGGAAATAAGCCAGACTCAGTTATGAATAATGAAAATTCACAGATAAAGAAAAGAATAGAGGAAGAATCGTGTCATAATACAGAAGAAAGGCATTTGCTATTTCCTTCAATTCAATTTTTTTTTTTTTCATTCCCATAACATCACTACTGTGGTACTTTCCGATGCTGGCTAACATCCAGTCTGCTGCTGCCGTAGGGAAATATCAGGCTTCTGGAGAAACACTGCAAGGACCCAACAGGGATTTTTAATCCATTTTCCATTAAGGCTGGGTTTTAGGCTTATTTTTGCCACTTGCATTAATAGACAAACAGATGTCCTCAACTAAGATGTATCCACACAACGCAGGGGCCCACAAAAGGTCTAAGTTCCAATCAGCTAAAGTTTAAGCCTTGAAATGTCATGAATGTAGTTTTTGACATGTCCGTATGGTCGATTAGATTATAAAGGTGTGACTTTTTAAAAGTTACATAAAAGTGTCAGCTGACATCAGGGGGAGAACTCCAGAATATAACACTTTCACTGTGCAGCTCCTAAACATAGATGGAGTGTGAAGACAAGACAAGGAGTGAAGTCAAAATGTCACTATTATTGGAGTTGCTTCTTTTTGGGATGTTGTTTTTGTGAGACAATACAATCGGTACAGTAGATGTAGGTCGTTACGGGTGCATAACATCCTGTCCTGCATTACATTTTCAATAGCCTGTGAACAAGAAGAGGTCCAGTAGTCTTGTTTCTTGCCATTCCACTCCACCATCTTGCTAAATTTCTTTCTTAAAACTGCTTATTAAAATTTTAAGTCACTCAAAACTCCACTGTATGATTCTGTAAAAAAAAAAATGCAATTTTGAAAGAGGCAGAGAGGAGGTGAGGGGAGGGGGTCTGAATATGGACGTGAAACGTGAGTAGTTCAGGGACATCCAGGCAGGGAATCATAAGACATTTTTGAATATGAGGATTTGTTTGGATTTTTATTTGCTTTATCATCTAAAAACAAGCACCAAAAAAAAAAAAAAAAAATTCAATGTCACTTGCCAACTGCTATCATACAATTTTTCAACATGAACCTGACCCCCTGTACTGCACATTAAAGCAACACCCCAACTCCACCAACAACAGCCCTAACCCCCTTCAATCAGCCTGTTAATGGATTGGTGTTTTAACATGTAACTTCAGATCCAAAATGACAAATTTGCTGATTAATGCAACTCTAAAAGACAGTATTTGTTTCCCCCAAATGGATCTGGTGGTTCAATAGAGCAATATAATTACCTGAGGTCTGGCAGACTCCCATGGGGGATCACAGATGTCTGATTAGAGGGCATCAGCACTGATTTTGTAATATGAATTGTATGAAGTAGAGTCTTAATACACAGTTGCAAATGAGCAGGAAAGTGGAAAGGCTCAAAATGATTTTCAGACAGGAAATCACTACTGTGATGTGTTTCATCTCAAGTCACACAATTCATTTTAGTTATTCGGTTATTCCTTTCACTCCAACTGCTGTCTTACTCTCGACTGCAAAACTGATCCTGTTGTAACTGAACCTAGATGAAACCAGTAGCTACTAGTGCAAACCATGCATACCAAGCCAGTGTGTCATGATATGGTGAGTGACATTTCCTTTCATTAAAACCCCCCAGCTGCCTATTAGAAGTAATACATTATAATTTTCTTTGAGCTCATAGGGGTAAGTGGAAGGAAATCTGCCTCAAAAAACAGAAATATATTTTGAAGCTGATTCATAAAGGTCTTGAAAGTCTTGAATTGAACTTGCAGAAACCTGCAGAAATGCTACACAGACATGATTTTTCTCTGAAGCAATGCATGCAGGGTAGTATAAACAAATAAACTCTAATTTTTGTCTCTGTTTCACTTTAAACACATGCTGAGATTAGCTTCCTTGTGTTTCAAGTGCTTGTTGAAACCCGTCAAAAGTTAATTAAATGCCACAGTGATTATATGCTGATTACTGAATGGGTTTCTGTCGTAATATTATAAATATTATATTATAAAAGTCGGACATGAGTGAAACCATTGCCTTCTCATGGTTCAAGCCTCAGTCGACCTCTTCAGACCTGTTTGTCCTTTTGAACTCCTGGTTTGTCTCATCAGAGGATCTGGGGGGCAGAGGTGTTGAATGTGCTGCCCCCTACTGGACTCTAAAAGGGGATTACTTGGCTGCCGTTTGCTGCTTTGGATTGTGTAACCCCATTATGCCTGTCAGCAAACAATGACTCGACAAGAAACCTTTATCCCCATTATTCACATTACACTGGGCCGTTTAGTGCTCATGATAAGTTGCTGACAAAAGTGCCAGGCTCAGACACGATGGGACAGTTGTTTTCCTAATGGTTTCCTCTAGTGGCCAAACAGACTGCCTGCCTCGACTGTCTGTGTGTGTGGACATTAACCCTAGTTATCACAGCACAGTTTTCCTTCTAATTAGTTTTTCAAGCTGGTTCGCTAGTTTAGTTCTTATCTTTTTAGTTTTCTTTAGGTTCTTTTTTTTTTGTTTTTGTTTTTTGAGGTAAAATTCAAACTTCAGAAAATGTTATGTGTAATAAAATGTGCTAAACATTCACATCAGTAGATAATATATAGATATAAATGAGTATGATATAACGCAGTTAAAAACCTGAAATGTTGGTTTAATATCCATGCCCAGCTTCTCTGTGAAATAAGATGGTAAAGACAGAAAACACTATTTTTTTTATTTTATTTTATTTTTTTTACTTAAGTGTATTAATATTATTGGAACTTCATTGTCCCCATTGTTTGCACTTATTTTGATTGTTTTGCATAACTAACTAAATCAAGGATGTTAAACATGTGGCCCACCAAAGTTTCTAATCCAGCCTGTGGGATGAAATGGAAGAAAAAGGCTGTGGAACTCATTTTAGTTCAGGTTCTACATACAAACCAAAATGATCTCAAATAAAATAATAGCATAATAATCTACAAAAAATAATGACTCCATATTTTCATCTTGGTTTGATGTGAAAAAATATGACATTATGCCTGTAAATAGTGTCAACTTCAAATTTTTGTCTTTGTTTTAGTGCAAAAATAACATAAAATTATGAAAATACTGACATTTGCAAACTAACCTGTTACAATAAAATGCGAATAACCTGAAAAAATATGAACAATCTGAAATGTCTAAAGAAAATTCAGCACAATATTATTCAATATTTTTCAGCATACTATTATTAAAACTGCACTTGTTTTTCTTAAGAAATTTCAGTTTTTTCAGGTTATTCACTTTTTTTTTTTTTTGCACAAAAATAAGACCAAAATTTGGAGTTGTCATTATTTATAGGTTATTATCTATTATTTTACTGGTCTGGCCCACTTGAGGTCAAATGGGGCTGAATGTGGCCCCTGAAAGAAAATGAGTTTGACACCCCTGAACTAAATAAATAGATTATGAATAAGATTGCATGTTATCCCTGTGTGTCTGCATGGGTTCTCTCTGGGCACATGGGATACTATCTCAAGGATTAAGCAGTTTTTAAAAATGAATCAATGAATTAAAAAGTTCTACTGCAATGAAAATTTCACATGTAGGCCAGAAGGGGACACGAGTAGAAACAAAAATACATTTGGGCATGTTTCGCTAACTTTACGAAGTTGCAAATTATTCAGAAACTGCCATGTTTTTTGACAAACTTGCATCATTTGATTTCTTGAAACCACATAATTAATTCTCATCTTGCACATATTAACATTTGTTCTTAGGTTTTGAGTTACATGACTTTAGTATTTGCTAATATAGCATGATTTTGGATAATACCCAGTAACTGAAGATAAATGAGAGTCATGAGAGTTCATACATTCATCAAGTAGCCTAAGAGTTACATATTCAGTGTACAAAAAATGGTGTTCACACCTTTCTGTAATTTGGCAGTTTTATATCTGCAGTTTTTGTCATTGACTTTGAGTTAAATTAATGACAATCAAAACTGAATGTTTCAATAAGTAACAAATCTGAATATCTTTTATTTACTATTAATATTACAGGAATAGAATATACAAAGTTGTATAATAGTTAAAGACTTGGAAGCTTTGAGTTTGAACTATCATTTAGTTCAGACTAGTTCTCAGTTGCATTCAGGTGTTTTCACGGATAAGCATGGGCGTACTTAATTAATTACTAGGAGTTTTTCTTTGAGTTAGTTTTCATAACACAGAGTACAGTGTTCTGGTAATGGAAGTCTTTTTCACACCTAGTTTTCATTTCCGTAGCCTTTGTTAAAGACGGTGACCTGGCTGTTAACTGGCTGTAACACTATCCTACATAAAAGCTGCTCATAAAGTAGCTTCAGCCTCATTATTTGTCTTAATCACTCACAGTCACTGTGTTAAAACGGTTTCATGTTAACTTCACATGTACGTTTCTTACTATGTCCACAGCCTGGGACCGTCCTGATCATGAAGAGCCAGGAGGACATAAAGCGGGAGCAGCCTCTATCCCGGGTCATCCAAGTCCCACACCCACCGCCCCCCAGCTCCAAACCACGCTATGATGGCAACGCACGCAGGACCAGCCCTTCAACAGGCAACAAAGGCCCCGCCGGACAGGAAGGAGAGTTCCCCTGCAAGAAATGTGGCAGGTGAGACATCAATCAGAAATGTCCCATCAGTCACTGCTTCGGTGTCTGTCTTATTTTCTTAAAAAGAGCTAGCAAGGGAATTACAGAAATGGCCTTATGCTGAACTAAAAACATCAAACACGGGAATGTCAGTCGAAAATATTACCATTACTAATGCCCACTTGGAATATTTTCAGTAAATAGAGGCAAATGTGTCACAGTGTGTGTCCACGAAAGAATCGAACTGTACTGTCATGCTTTGATTAAATGGCAGGCTGTCCTCTGGCAACACCAGTCCTGTTACTGCCAACTGTGTCCTAGCAACCGAAACACACAGTAGTTACAACACATCACACCTCTTGTCAGTGTCTGCCCAGTGAGATGGCAGGATGTGCTCCCAGCTTCAATAGTTAATTTACTCAGAGTGCCACCTTCACCTTTAGAGCATGTAACACACATGTAACAGGAAATCCAATCCAACAGTAATCAAGGAAGTGTTTGGAAAATGTTTCTGTCTTATTTGATATGGCTTAACTTTGACTGTAGCTCTAGACGCACCTGTTCCCTCTGTGCAATGATCTTTATTTGCAGAGTGACATTACACAAACTTAATTTCAGTGCATGGTGCTGAACCTTGACCACAGTCTTTATGAAGAGTAAGAACCCTCTGTATGAATTGTCTTTTGTTAAAGCAATGGGAACCACAAATAAATGCACAAATACACCATTTTCCATTGGTCCCTCCCCTTTTATTCCTTTTCCCACCCCTGCACAACAGGAGCATATCATTCACATCAGACAGTAGGTAATTATGGGATTTTTGAGGCCAAAAATTGTCACTCTCTGACGCTTGACTGCTGTGCTCATTTTCGCTAATGTAACATGTAATTAGATCATTTCAGTACATGCCAAAAAAAACCCAACCACTTTCACCCTGCACTTTTTCCTCCTGTACACCTTTGTGTCTTTCCTTTTTTCTTATTTCATACTAAACCACCCTTCATAACAAAAATGTGATGTTTCATCTTATGTGTCCTGTAGGATTTTCTACAAGGTAAAAAGTCGCAGCGCTCACATGAAGAGCCATGCAGAGCAGGAGAAGAAGGCCGCCGCCCTGCGCCAGAAGGAAGCAGAGGAGCGTGCAGCGGCAAAGGCAGCTGCTGAGGCTGCTGCCATCCTGGCCGCTCGGCAGCAAAATGGCACTCGGCAAATGGGCGGGGACAGCACCAATGACGACTCATCAGAAGGGGAGGACGAAGATGACGAGGACTGGCAGTGAGAGGGAGGATGGATGTGAATACTGACTGCACCGCGCAGCGTGGCTTAACACTCTCAGATCAAAAGCAAATGGAACGAAGAACATTGAAAAGATACAATCGACTTTGTGTATATTCTGTGGAACAAGACTTCCCTAGCTTGGCTTATTCAGGGACATTCAACCCCATTACGCGTAATGAGTGTGAATATGCAGAGCAGGTGAATGTGTGTGAAGATGTGAGTGTGTATGTTCTCTACTACACCCCTTTACTCTTGCTTGAAAAGCTTTTCAAGAGTTACCTCTCCCGGTCACAGGGCTCGGTGAAGTCAAAGCCATGCCGCTTCTCTGCTGTTGTCCTGCCCCCCTGTGCCAGGCCGCGGCCTACCTTCAGCACTTTCTGCAACTCATTCTCACCTGGAATTTGTAAGACCTCTGTTTTTTTCCTCCCAAAATGAGCCACGGCACGCATTTGCATCAGCTGCATCCCTGCCTACGTACCTACCCACCGTCCAGCATTGGATGAACCTTTTTTTATCACAATGTTTGAAATCTGACAGCTGGGCGCGATGAAGCCAGAGGGGCTTGTGCTGTAAGGGTAGATCACACAACAGACGGACACATGGATGGACGGGTGGCATGTGCAAACTGTTGCCTCGGTTTAGCCACTCTCCTGCACTCAAGGCCGCCAAATGCTTTGTCTGACGCATGATGTGCACCAAATGAGCGCCCTCCCTGTGAGCGATGTTCATTTGGGCTTTTGTTCTGTGAATCCCCCTTCCTCTCAGAAGTCACTTTTTATAGTTCCCAGTTTGTTCCTCACTGTTGATGCCTTGGATGTTTTGATGCTTTTTATCTTGAAATGACAATCAATTTTACACTGTTTTTTTTTTTTTTTTTTAATATAAATATACATATATACAGGTCAATGTTACTTTTTCTGCCTGTGTAGCTATATATGGTTGTTGTTGTTTTTGTGAATACTCTTGTTGATGTTTATTAATATTATTATTAATATTATTATTATCTGGTTTGGCTGCAATTTGAACGCTTTTCTGTACGTGTCCAGAGCCTTTTTTTTTTTTTTTTTTAATTTAAACAGAAAAGAAAAAATAATGCTACTTGCTGCCTGTTTATAACTGTGAGATTATTTGGAAGCCAGAAATGAAGAAAAGGCAGAAACATATGTGCAATAGAACAAGTTGACCCCGCCCCTCTTTTTACAGACCACCCCCTCCCTGTCCCCCTCTCAGTGACATACTTTCGACTGGCTGCTCTGGATGCCTCGCTGTCAACCCTGTAACTGATAGGTGGTACTGACTAGGACTGTTCAAAACCGCAGGTCTCTATAGATACACACAGTGAAGATGGAAAGACAACAAACAGCACAAAGAAATTCGAGATGTATTCATAGCAGCTACATATCCTCTCTCAGCCTTCTTATCTTTCCACAGATTCTGATGAACTTAAATTACAACCAGGCATTAACAGCTAGATTACTTTATTTTCTTTGCGAGACTGTATTCAACTTGGATTCAGCAGGTTTGCAGACTCAACTCACTCAGTGTGCAAGATAATTGATGTCAATCATTCAAACCCTTTAATGCCAGAAAGACTAAACAGAATAGTTCCTTTGACTTTGCAACCTCTCAAAGTGCCCTGAAGTGGATTTAGATAATGACACTAACATGTTCTGCTGAATCCTCCTCTGTGTGCATCAACAGTCTCTGAAGGGCAGCATGGCACCGCTGTGCATTCATAGGGGGAAACTATTCAATAACTGAATGAAATACAAAGAAATTCAATGCAAAATTTTGGCACAATGTCAAAAAGGTGTTAAAAAAAAGTGTACAAAGCCGCTTAGCTGTTTTGTAGAGCTGTTTTCAGAATAAGATATTGTGTAGGTCTAACCATACAGTGTGCATCTATGGATGCCTATTCTCTGTTTACCTTGTGCCAATAGAAGGCACTGAATTAGACAATGGAAAGTGTGTGTTTTCATCTTTCTATCTCTACATATCTCTGTGTTAAGTCCTTTAGCCCAGAGCCAGCTTCTGTTGCTGTAGCAACAAATAGGTTAAAGGGTTATTTACCTTTAAAGGACAAACCACAGTGGGGAGTTGTGGAGTGGACAGAAAGAGCTCCAATTACCAGTTACTTCACAAGATAAACCTGGGTCTATGCACAGACTGTGTGTGTGTGTGTGTGTGTGTGTGTGTGTGTGTGTGTGTGACTGTTTTTGAGAGAGTGAGTGTTTTGTGGTTAATGTTAAACTGTATGCCAGTGAATGACAAAGACAACAAAAAGGTTTTGCTGACTGTTCACATTTTGGTATTGTTAATTTATATTTCCTTTGTATTTTTTGGGTTTGTCTTGAGGTTCTCGCAGGGGAAAGTTGTCACAAAAAGGTTTTCAAGTTATTACTAAGAAATATGGATGAAATTGAGGCCATGACAAAACACCGCTGTAAATCCTCCTCGTTTCATCCAGCTGGTTAAGGGAATTTTGGGAGAAAAAGGTTTATTTAGCTAAAGATTAGAAAATATATAAGAATGAAATTCTATGTTTGCATACTTTCTATGCTATTTTCATATGGGGTTCACACTAATGATGAAAATGGAAAGGAATCTCAAGTGCTTTTTACTACAGCGTAACTTATTTGTTTTGATTTGATTTTTACCACCTGTGTTTTTAGTAATGATTTATGAAGCACTGTATATTAAAGTTTTAAAATATTCAACAAAGTCATAAGTGTGATGACCGTTTTCTTTGACCAAAATTCAAATTATGTTGACATTTTTAGTTCTGTAGAATAGAATGGACTGAATGGACCTTCAGTTAGCACAAGGGGGCAGCAGTGTCCTTGGAATTTCCATTTGAGTACTTCCAGAGAGCAGAGGGGGGCGCTGCAACACAAGCACTGCAGGTTCTCGTGCATTAGAGTATTTGGTACTGTCAGTATCAAATGTGTTTTCTGGTATAGACTTCCATTTACTTGAGGTTGTTATAGTATTTTAGAAATGTAAGATAACACAATACTACCAGGTGGAAATGAGGTGTGTTATGGCTGGAGACATAAAGAACAGGCTATAATATCCAAAAAGACAACGCAGTAAAGGTTATTGGATGATGGAGTCACACAATTAAATCAATGCATAGTGCAAGACACAGTTGTACAATATAACAACACTGATTTTTCCCAGCCTGTGAAACAAATATATTTGCAGTGAAGGGCTTTATAATAACTGTAGCCACGGCCTCTTTCCACATCATGTTCTGTCCCAAAAAGCACAAAGCAATCATAGGTAGGGTTTATCAAAATAAGCAAGGTTTTGCTCATGCTGTAGTCTCGCCCTTTCATGCATAGTGGTCACTACAGTGGACAGCTGTTCAAATGTGTTCTCTTGTATATTTATGGATTTTTTTATTTTTTATTTTTTGTTCCATACCAGCTAAAACAGTGGATGCTTATGTATCATCCCATACACTGCAATTCATACCATTCATGTAAATTTGGTGTTCTAGATAAACCTGATATGTACGAACATGTTTGAGTGTAAAAAAGTGATAATTGTTATTAGGCTGTAATTAATGGTTTTGTTGAAGTGTTTTGTTTTTGTTTTGCATATTGTCTCCATGCAGGTATGTTAAAATGTGAGAAAACATCATATTAGCAGCACTAAACATGTTTTTATTTCATAGTTTTCATGCAGTATATCAGTAAATACATGTTTCTTTGCTTCTAAAATGAAATGCATGGTGTCCAGCTGAATGGACAGTTTTGTAACTCCATGAAAAATAGGTTCATAATAATATTTTTTTTCTTTTTTTCATGCCTGAAGAGGAATAAAAACACTCAGGAGAAAATATCTTGATTAAGGTTCTCCTAATTCACGCATGAAAGGGCTAGACCACCAAAACCAGGACCATGTCATGACTAATACCAGAGACCACTGAGGCAAGTCGAGAACAAAACCTGGAGGGGATGAAACTGAGTCAAAGCCAAGACAGAAAGCACAGTACGTCCTGTCTGTCTCAACATTATTTATCATGGATAAAAATCTAATTAGTGATAACATTTCATCTCCTGTCTCCTCACTCTCTCACAAAGCTAACTTTGCATAAGCTAAATCCTTAATATATTTTAGCCCTTTTAGCACCAAAATAATATATATATTTATTAAAACCCCAGGTCTTTTTTGTCTATTTTCATCAATAATTGTGTCCAAAAAATGCCCTATGTGTAAATAATTTACACCCTTTTTCCAGGAGTAGTATTTACCATTCTTATGTCATTAAATACCTAAAACTATGATATAAGAAGAAAAGGACAAAAACGGAATTGAAATTTCTTCAACTTTCTTTTTATAAATTCTTGAAAAGTGCAGATTGAACATTTCTGAGATTGCAAAAAACGAGGTAGTGAGAGTTATGATAATTTGAAATATACATGCGCCATGGTGTCATCCCCGTGGCGTTAAGAGGGCTAACGTGTAGTTTATTTGCTACTTGGGTGAAAGAAGACTGAACTAAACCACTGCACAAGAAAAACTAGCACCCTGGAATATCACCAATATGTAACAGCTAATATTAACTAAATCTAACGAAACTTTTACAAAATCCCCGATATTAGAAGATTATAGATTTTCATTTTTACTTAACTGTGTGTCGCTACATCACACGACATATGTATATGACGCAGAAAATGTGACAAAACAAGGCAGATTTGACCCTAAGTGGATGTCAAAATCTTGATCAGAAAGAGGCTGAATGGATGCTTAAGTTAGCAGCTAACTAACACAATATACAGGGATGAAAATGGAGATGCAGTGGACTGAAAACTAAAATGAAAAAGAAGAAAAAGCCATTTTTTTCCTTCTCAAAATGAGTCTAATTTTCAAATTAACTAGCAGGGAGTCTGTTTTGAGGTGGACAGGAACCCAGTAAACACTAAGATCTAGTTTAGCTGTGAACCAGGTCAGCATCCAGGAGGACCAGAACACCTGGGACACCTGTTCACAAGCCCCGCCCTCAGATCCACCTGAACCAGACCACAGAGACCCGGTAGGACCAGGTGAGCAAAACCACAGCTGATCTGTAAGTACAGAACCATATTAGACCAGATTATTCATAATGAAACAACTGAAGCAGCGGGAGTTTAACCATGAAATACAGTACAGTACAGCCCCAGGAAGGTTAAATAATAAGACACAGTTAAGTTTTTAAGAATCTGGACTGGATCAGCTCTAAATGACATAAGTTTTGTTATGGCATGATATAAATAACATTTGACTGATTGATTGATTGAGGATTTTTCTCTGGTAGAAAAGTGCTGACAGAGAAAAACTGTCATGTATTTTCAGAATCAAAGACGATGAATCCTCGTGCTCACATTCTGTCTGTCTTCATCCTGCTGTGTTCTTGACTCCAGCTTTTCCTCATATGTTTTAGTTGTGATGGACTGACCATCAACGTCAACGGTGAAGTACACAAAACGTGAGCTGGTTTTGTGAAATATTAGGATGTCATGTCATTCTGGGTCCACATGAGGATGTGGAAATCCTGTATGATACAAATCACAGGTTGATGCCTACCCACGACCCCATTATATGTGATTGATCTGAATCTGAATCACACACCTGCATGTGTTGAGATAGTTGATATTTTCTCCCCATGTTCCAGATTTTCACTGAAGAATAATTATAAACACTAAAAGTTTCAAAGTGTCAGTGTGTGGCCACTTCATGACTGTGTCTCCTGGTGTTGATATTGTCTTTTGGATTGTGATCATAGTATGTTGTCTATATGATCTACACAGGTGTCAAACATGCGGCCCAGGGGGCAGATCTAGCCCGCCGAAGGGTCCAATCTGACCGCGAGGAGGAATTTGTGAAATGCAGAAATTACACTGAAGATGTGAAGGATGTTCAAATCCTTTTAGGTCAATTTAATTTAAAAATAATCAGACCAGTAAAATACTATCAAAATAACCTATAAATAAAGAAAACTACTAATTTTTCTCTGTTTTAGTGTGAAAAAAAAAAGTTAAATGACATAAAAATGTTTACATTTACAGACTAGCCTTTTTATATAAAAAATGTGTATAACCTGAAATCTCTCAAGGGAAATATAATTTTAATAATATTCTGTCTGTTATTTAATGTTGTGTGTATTTGTAGATCCACTGTGATCTCTAAGTTGTGATTCACATGTATAAATGATAAACTAAGGTGTAATATTGTT
>JAQQZY010012916.1:0-12479 GCA_030068375.1 Ostorhinchus rueppellii | reverse complement strand
GTTTTAGGCCGATTTAAGCTAGTACTGCACACCATGGACCTGTGGAAGGACTGCCATTGCCAACATGGACAAGTCTCACAAGATAACGCGAGACTCAAGATGGCAGCCGATTTGTAGCTATTTCAACTAATTTAAATCGCTAATTTCTAGCAGAAATTGGTGATTTAAACGAGGTGATTTTTTTGAGTAATTTCTGCAGATTTGAGGCATTTTGAAAAAACTTGGAATGAGGTCATTGTAAAAAGTTTCGGGTCGGCTGTTTTTTCTAGGGTAGGTCGGGTAACCAAAAACGATCTTTTTTTTTTCAGGCCTAAGGAGCTTCTGCTCGTTAGTAATCATGCAACTGTATGCAACGAAAGTGTTCAAGTGTTAAAACTCGTGCGTTTTTCTTGGTCGCACCCCCCCACCCCCACGACCTCACCAAAAGAAATAGAATCCTGTCCTGTGGGGAAACACTGTAGCTCATAGTCATAATCTGTGTATTCAATCAAAATTATTTAAGATCCATGACCTTGTGAAATATTAAACACTGTTAACCCTATTTAAAGCATTTAACAAATCATTACCAAATAACAACATACAAAGTTTTTTTGGTACTGAGAATATCTATAGTGTTAGAGGCTTTGGAAATTTTACACTTCCTAAGCTTCAAACCACATACAATTTTTGTGTCTGTATGTGGGTGAAACTGTGGAACAGACTGGACCTACAGCACAAGCAAAGCCCAAATATCCACAGTTTAAAAGCACTTTACAAATGGAGGGTGTGGTCACAGTACAGGGAGGGCGGGGCCTATAGTTAGTCGCTGTTCCATTCCATTTTCAGCTCTTTCTCACCTTTGTTGATTTGTGTTTGTCATTGTTTACCGTGTTGGAATGTGTCACTTCCGTAACCATTGATGATCTGTAATTATTGTTGAAATACACTGTATTATAAGTCATGCAGACTATTATTTTGATAGTCACTGCATACTTCAGTTTTCCTAATCTGTTATTTACATTATTTTTATCTTCTTATTTTGTTTTGTTTCTGCAACTTTCCTTTTTGTAAATAGGGTAGGCATAAATAAGCTGTTGCCTACGCCTTTTGGACATGTTTAATTTAGAAATCTTAATTGTATGTATGTGTCATCTTCTGTTACTAAATGAAATGAATGAAGACAACATAAGACAATAAATCAAACAGTAAACTGAGTACAACTAAAAAGGTACCATCTTTAGCTGCACTAGTCACCTAAGCTAAGACAAACAACAAAATGAATGAAAGATTAAACACAAATACTAAATCATTGAATGAATAAATAAATAGGTGTGAAGTGGAGGACATACACCTGTTGAGTGAGGGGGGTCACTGCAGCTCCCTCACATGCTCCTGTAAAATTGAGCAGAAATGCCTTGAAAGATATCTTAACAAGTCATAAATTTGACTTCTCCAAACCTGCAGATACCCTGATATGCACACAGATACAGTTACCTTGGTTCTCCACTGGTTTATAAGCTCTTACATGCTTGGTTGGGGTCATATATTCTTGGGGTTTGAGATATTTTATCCTATTTGGCTGTGAATTTTCAGGCCATATTTAATTGTTATCATTGCAGTGTTCGTGGAGATACCCATGGGTGGTAGATTTTCATCTTTTACATTGATGACACACCAACAATAGCAAGAAAAAGATGACACAAATGAACATAATGGACAGATTTAAGCTACATTTAAGCATAAAACATAAAAGACAACAAAACACAACAGAGAACGCTCAGTATAGCGTTTCTTCTGTTCTCATTTTGCTTTAGTGCAGTGAAAAGAACGTGGAAAACCCTGGATAGATGTAGTTTAGGTTTAAGAAACAATTTGCGTCTCCACTCAGAGATCATGCATTTAGTTGATATATTTAACCTTCAAAGACTGAGAGCTCGGTCTGTGGCTAAAACGGTTATTTAAAACAAGTACAGCACCTTTTGAAGTATTAATCCTTTCATATGCTTTCCAAGTCGGGTAAAGTGGAGCTTCTCAGGTTTCCAGATGCATCGTATTTGTCTTATTTAAACATCCAGAGGCTCTGTAGAGATGTCAATTCCCAACATGATGCAGCTTTGATTAATCATTATTTCTTAATTTGAGTCAATAAATGGCTGTAACTTGGTTAGTAAAAGTTACATGTACACGAAAAACTCAATTGAAACCAAAGCATTTATGTTCATCTTTATAAATAAGGAACAAACATCTCCCTAAAGGTTCTGCCTGAGTTACACATTAAAAATCCTGCGTTTTTACAGCAGAATTTTCTTAATTTCTGGTAAATTCATACATTCTGAGATGATGCTAAAGTAAAACGGTACCTTTAAATGAACAACATGGAACTTGAGATGATACAGATCCTGAATTTGGCTTTTTCAGAATGGAGTATTTTCTGTTCACACCAGTGGGATATGTCAGGATTAACATGGTTTATGAGGATTATTTGGGCATTAATGCAGATGAGTGAAATGCAGAGAGTGAATATCCTTATGGGGATACTAAAGCCAGTTCACCTCAGCCTTAACCTTAATTAGAATAGTTGTATTGCATTAAATATACCTGTATAGACCATTATATGTATACACACACACACACACACAATAGCTCAAGGTAAAGTGTTTCCCATTAATTACACAGACAGAAGTCCAAACCATCCTCATGTAGTTTCATAGGACATTCTAATTTTGCAGTAATGCAAACACTGAGTATGCTGAGAAATATTCAGTTTTATTCTTAAAAGATAACTTTCCTAATAAATTGTTTACACAGAAAATAAAATGATTATCCCACTAATTACCTCCCCAAAGGAGGTTCTGTTTTTGCCGCCATTTATATATTTGTTTTTTTGTGTTCAAAATAACTTAAAGTTCTGAACGGATTTGGATGACATTTTCAGGAATTGTTAGAAATGGGGCGAAGAACAAGTGATTCAATTTTGGTGGTGACCCGGATCACCGTCCGGATCCAGGAATTTTCTAAATGTTTCTTTATCATTGGGAGATAGGGTATGGCGGCACAGAGCTGCCTATGAGGTCATTCAGCGCCATCTAGTGGAGGAAAGTACAAACACTACCTTGGTGGAGGTCTGCGCTCTCAGAGTGCTTTTCTAGTTGTTTTTTTTTAATCAATGTATTTTGATTAAGTTTTTCAAACATACTGTCACACCGGTCATTTTTCTCTCACTCTTCTCTGTCACGCCGATTCATTACCTTTCATTCTTCTCACCCTTGGTTTCCTTTTGTCACACCGGCTGTTAATCACCACCACACTATTTCTTGCTGTCTCACCCCAGTTCCTTTGTCGGGTTATTGTCGTTCACTCAGTCCACAATCGTGGCAGTACCTTCCCCTGATCCAGCTTCAGCTGCAGTCTCCGTGTGTGAGGTTCCACCTCCATTAAGCTTTTCTTCGTTATAGCTCAATAAAGAGCATTTGTTGTGGAACCGCGTCCAGCCTTTTGGATCCTTAATACCTGGAGCCCTCCCATGACACATACAAGCAAGACCAACACAGACATACTGTATAACAGAGATTTAAGATGCCACAAAAAATAAATAAAATAAAAATAATTAAATTAAAAAATAAAGAGTTCCACTGTGCAATTTTCTAATCATTTTATACACAGCACACATTATCCAGACTCAACTTGCATTGTCAGCTGTTCTACATTCTACAAATAAAAAGGAAGTCATACCACATTAAACTTCCTGTTACGTCCCCGGCTCTGAGGGGAAGGGAAGCAACATAAAACCAGCTGTTCTTGGTGCGTAATAAAATCGTTTATTTACAGAATTTGAAAGAAAATAGTGCAAAGTTACAAATAGGGAGGCAAATAACAGAAATGCGGCAGGTGGGTGGCTGATCAACTCAAAGAAAAATAATAGAACAAAAGGAGCGTCACCAAAAAAAAAAAAAAAAAACACAACACAAAATCTTCTCTAATTAAATCAGCGTTTGTGGAAAAACCAAAATACACAGGACCAGCACCCCTTCACCTAGTGTGTCTAAACAAAATACCCTCTACCTGAATGTAAACCAAAATCAGTGTTTGAAGCTCTCTCCTTGCCTGACCGTTTGCTAATGCCTCTCACAAACACCACACAGTCAGTCAATCGGCGTGCTGCACCTCAGCCGCCAAGTCGGCTGGTGCCGTCGGCTTTTAACGGAGCTGTCATTTTGGGAATGGGTGCCGCTGCTCCAATCGTGGACTGGACCACGCCTCCTTCCTCCCGCGACCAGTCAGGGGGTGGTAGCCACACAGCGTCTTCTGCATCTCCACACCCATACACACAGACACAGAACCACAGCACATCTCTAAGGAGGGGCGGCGCTGACCGTAACACTTCCTCTTTCATCCATTCATATTTCTGATCAAATGCAGATGTTCATACCTGGGTTAAAATGAGTTAGAGTTTATATATATATATATGTAGTTTTTCAGTGGTCGCAGATGTTAAACTCTTCTTCCTTCAAACACCAACTGGTAAAGATCCGTCAATAATCCCTTCTATTCCTCAACCTGTCGATAACGTCTGTCATAATGTTCAACAGTAGGTTTATTCCTCTGGAGGCAGGCAGCATACAGTACAGTGAATGATTTCTTTGCTCAAAGATCAAACTTAATCAATATTAAACTTTCAGGTGAGGTGTTGGATAATGGTTTGTGATCCACTTAAATACTAAAAAATAGCACAATTGGGATTTATCATAGGTATCTCTTCACATTTCAGTTCTCTAAGGAAGGATAATAATACCATTGACAATAAATAACCTTCACCTGCAGTCAGTTTTTTTTAATCATCTGCTTTCACACCTGTAGACTAAAACATGATGAACCTGCTCTTCATGTCTCTCTTTATTTACTGCATAAAATGTTCAAGTTTTTGTTCTTACACATCTTTACACAACTACTGAAATTAATTTCCTGCTAATGGTTTCACTCATACCCTGGTTAAAAGTAAAGTTTTAATTAAATGGTACTCTATCTCCTTATTTGATTCTGTAACCCTTTATCAAGCAAGTGACTATTTTTGGTCATTTCTGCATACATTACAAAACAGTGACTGAGTGGACCTGCTTCGTTAGGTACCAGGAAGTAATGGTTCTAATGTAGGGGTGTCAAAATCATTAGTTCACCCCAGTATGATCTCCAGTGGGCCAGACCAGTAAAATAATAATGATGAAAAAAGTCAAATTATGTTATGATAATGTTAACATCTACAACCTTAAGAATCTGAAAAACATGAACTTGAAATGTCATAAGAAAAACAAGTACAATTTGACTCATATTTTGCCTCCGATTATCCGTTTAACATTTACACATGTACATTAGAATTTAGATTATAATTAAACAAATATTTAGTAACAGGCAGAATGTTGGTAAAAAAAAATGCATTTACACCTTCTCAAAAATGTTATGTTCATATTTGTTCAGGTTCTTCACATTTTTGTAAATAGTGATAGCTTGTAAACAGGAAACATTTTCATGTAATTTTACTCTTAGATCAAAACAAAGACAAAATTAGCATTTTTCATTATGTATAGGTTATTCCAATAATATTTTACTGGTTCTGATCCACTTGAGATCATATTGATGTGTATGTGGAACCTGAATTGAAATGCTTTTAACACCAGTGATTGTTTCTATCTTCAGTGTCATTTTTGCATTTCACAAATTCATCCCACAGGCCGGATTGGACCCTTTGGCGGGCCGGATTTGGCCCCCGGGTCACATATTTGACACCTGTGTTCTAATGTAAGGAATGATGTTTAAAGGGATCCGGTGGATTTTATAGTTATTTCTTCAATATTTTTTTTTTTTTAAATTGTCTCAATGGGTAAGGAACCAAATACGGTAACTTAACTGACCTTGATTTTCAATATAACAATTTTTTTTTTTTCACAAAGGTAAAAGTCTTGTTATGGCCTCCAATAACAAACAAAGGCCCAATTCCAATTCACCCCTTACCCTTCTCCCTTGGCCCTTGCACTTGACACTACCCCTTGAAAAGGAGCTGCCAGGGGTAGGGGTTAAAACATTCCCGTATGAAATGGGACAACCCTTAGTTACCTGTTACGTCATCAGCAGTCATCAATGCCGATATAAACAGATGCAAAACCTTTGTTTCTGAAAGTATTCACCATGCCGTCAGCAGCTGTAACCGTCTGTTCAATGGGCTTTGGGCATCTTTTTGCAACTATCAACTGTAAACCATAGAAATGCGATCAATAGCACACTGAAATGGCATTAAACGGTTGATGAAATGATTAAGTTGTTTACAAAGAAAATCTGTGCATTTGAGTTTTTCTTTCATCACTGCTGCACTTTTTTGCTGTGTTTACCTCCATTTTGCCGATGAATCAAATAGAACTATGGGAAATTTCTCCTACCTTTCTGTCCATAGTGTGGTCCTGGAAAATCTCTGTTTTGAGGGCTATACAGTCCTCTGCCTTAGCCCTTCCCCTCCGTCTAAATGAGAATCCGGACACCACCTTCACGTGTAGTGGGGTAGGAGTAGGAGGGAGGGACAAGAGGTGAAATGGGATTCAGCCTAAGGTTGAAATATTGAATTTCAGAGTATTTCTATGAGTGACCTGTAAAAGGGTTAAACACCCTCTGGAAAATGTGGGCTTTTCCATATTTGTTCATTCCCATAAACCTCTTGATAGCTTCACTCATAACATTAAAGACCAGCTGTGTTTTTCTCCTTTGATCAGAAACATGCCCTCGTCTTTACTTTCATCCTTTATCAGAGAGGCTCTTTACTTCAGCTGACTATAAACTTCATTATCCCTATAGGAAAATACAGCCCCTACATTTTATCCATCCTAAGGCCTCAGGGTGCACGTACCCAGGTATTTATAGAAATAGATTTATTTCCCCATCTCTGTCTTTAATAATAGCATCGTGCACACTAGATTGTTTGCAGAAAGTTTTCATCAACACAAACCCGCATATATACACTACAGAGTACCATCATGGGGTTAAGGTTATTAAAAAAAGGCAGCAAACATGACAGTGAAGTGTTTTTTCTCCCATAGTAGGACATTCAGGATCCTAAAAGTCTGTTTCCCTCTGAACACATGCAAGCGTGAAAATGTAGTTTTATTGATTTGATTGTGAAACTCTTTCTTTTTGCATTTTGAGGCACTGATTTTGATTTATACTGAACTAAATATACACCCAAAGGACACAAAATAAAGTTTTTGATTCCTCTCAAAACATACTTTTCTTTCACGATCAGCTGGTAATATTTTTTTTATTTTGAGTCAAACATGAATTGCAGCATGCGCATTGCACAAGAGCACATGAAGTCCAGGACATCAGAGCTCAGAATGGTCAGCATGAGGAATGGTGAACATCATACTTGGATTGCATAGAAGTAGCAAAGCAGAAGCAGATAAATTGCAAAGGAAACCTTCATTTAAGCCTCGTTTAAACTGGCAAATGGGTAGTGTTAATTTCGTCAGACATGAGACGAAATATGCTCGCCAACAACCATTTTTTTCCATGACTAAGACGAGATTATCAAACATTTTCGTTGATGAAAGAAGAAAACCATCGAGGGTTAAAGAAATATTTCTAACCGTTAGCTATCACATTGACACAACTAGCCAGCTAACAAAGGGTACATTCATAAATTCACTCCAAGCATGGGCTCTGCTACGACTCGGTTGTTTGAGCATGTTTTGTTCATGTTCTCATGATATTGCTCTGTGTTTGTAGCAGAGTGCACACTCAGAGTGAATTCGTTGAATGCATTTTGAGATACACGTAGCATTAAAGCAGTGGTCACACTGCAGTTTTTGGACGCCTTTGTCGACATGTCTTTTTATTCATGTCTATGGAACAGCGCTGTCTGAGCCTTTTCACCGTGCCGCTCACTGAAGCTGGGCAGCACGCCGAAGCCAAAGTCTGCTGTGTGACCGTGGCCTTAGTTTGGTACGATACATTAAGTAACGTTAACCTCATGTTGATTTGTGTGTTTGTGAGAAGGTAAGTTTCTGCATTATGCACTAGCCATGCTGCAATTTGTTAGCCCTGTTGCTATCTGTTTAGCTAGCACGGACAGTAGTGTTTGGCCATTTGGCTACCAACTTTGTCTTGTGTTGTGTGTCTCATGCAAGTCATTGGGTCAGTTTGTCTAGAGACTGTTTAGTTCATAGTAACCCATACTGCAGTACGAGTAGTTGTTAATGATCTGTTTTAGTCTGTCAGGTTACTTAGTATATTTCTTGGTGCTGTATTGTGTGATCTTCAGAGAGTAGTAATTCTTGTTTATTTTATTCTGTATGTATTTATTGAATTGAAAAGCTAGCCTAGCCTCCACATTGCATAGTAACGCTTTTGACTGTCCCTGCAGGATTCTGATGTCAGAAGGGAGTGTGTCCTCAAAGCTCTCATCATCTACCTGAGAATGTGTTGAGGACCTGATAAAAGAATACATAGTATGTCCAGATCTGATCTGTCTCCATAATGAGATTAAACTTTATTAATCCTGGGGAAGCTTGACAGCTCTGCCATTGGATGTAGTGATTAATCAGGTGTGCCTGACTGCAGTTGTTCACTTACACATTTTGTCCTATATTTTACTTCACTGTCTTCTTCAGAGAGAACTGTAGCCTTCTACAACATCCCCAAGACATCAGGATCATTATCGATGGTGTGGAAGTCCTCAATGAGCTACTTTCTTTCACAGCTGGAGTGGAAATGTGTGGACTCTGTTATGCTCTTAACATGAAATATCCCCCAGGGTTTCAGTTTCACCTTTGAGGCTTTTCAGAAGATCCTGATGGAGCTTGGTCCCAACAAGATGACCTCCAAGATGTGTAAACTCAAAGGTGAACTGCACAGTAGTGTGTGTGGCATGCATGTACTTGTGTGTGTGGCATGCACAGTGGGTGCACATGTGGGTGTGTGTATGCATATGGAGGTAGCCTGTATTAACCACAGGCTCCACAGGTAACAGGTAGAAAACCTCAGCGGCACTTGGTTGCACCTAGCCATGCGGTGCTGTAGCCATTGAAGGCTATGTTATGTTGTGCACATTATGTTCCTTTTCTTTCTTTCTTTTTTTTTTTACTTTTGAAGAATAAATAAGTTTTTAAAAATCTGATGGCCAAGTGTCTTGTCTTTTATAGAGTTTAAGATGGGAAAGTAAATTATTTTTGAAGTGAAGTCAAATTAAATAAGAAAAATAGAATTTGACTATATGTAAATTAATTAAGTGGTGTCAATGCAAACATTAATTCCTGTTAATTTTGTGCAATGTAAATACATTAAATACATTCAATTTTAATATATTAGTTTGATTCAATAATTGAAATGTGAAGAAATTCATTTGGATCAAGGCAAAGAATTAAGGTTGGGTCAAGTGCAGTAATATAGTTTACTTTAACATAAAAGAATCAGGTCATCACCAGTGACTCGATTTAGATTCTGTGAAGTCAAATATTTTAGATGTGACAAACGGAAATCTTTTTTTTTTTTTTTTTTTTTTTAATTTGAGTAAGCTTTTACTTTTTACAGTGTTAGTTTTCAGGAACCTAAACTGGAGATTTCATGTGGATGAAAAGCAAAAATGCATTAATGCATAAAAAATGCTATTTTACAAGTACCTAGTTACATGTATTCATTGCATAATTCACACAACATCTGCAGTGAACTGTCATTGAAGGCTAGGGATGGGAATAGTCAGCTGGTTCATGTACAGAACCGGGTCCCAGGAGCTCAGTTCATTGGAATTTGTTTGCCTAAGGATTCCACTTATCACTTCCACAATGTCATCATGCCATTTCTGTATGTCAGTCCAGAAACCTCCATTTCACCAGGAAAGACGACAACAAAGGGGAAATACTGCCGAAATGTGAAAACTCTTAACCACAACATCCAATTAAACTGCACCAATGGAACATCTTTTATTGGCTGCTTAGCAAAGGGGATGGTGACTCTGGGGGTGGAGCCTACAGCCAGGCATCCTCTGCTACAGCTGCTAACATTAAACTCCTTCAGGTTGTGTAGATCCTGTTAATGTCAGCATCATTTCACTGTGTCAACCTGCTTTACTATTATTTATGAATAATCTCCATGCCCTAGAATTACATTCAGATACAAACAAAATCAAAGCAAACAGTCATTTGGACTAGAGCTTATTCTCTGAGTCAGTGAGAATTGATAATATAGGTGAGATGAATTGATAGGTGATACTGAAAATGGAACTGGAATGGCTACATTTGGATCAATTCCCATCCCCATTGGAGGAATTTTAGACTAACCTTCAGGTCTTCATCAGCACTGTGGCCTAGGACACCGATAGAATTATCCTACATATATGTTCTTTTTTTTTTAAACCACAGGAAACCCCTGTTCAGCCTGCAGTAAAACCATATTACTACCAGCATATCCAGGCCTTCCATTCTGCAAAATATTCAGAAAGAATATGCTCTTTATTGTCATATTCACTAGAATTGTAAGTATGACTGTGTACATGGACATATGTAATATAGACAGACCTTGAAGACTTTATTAGTGCATTCATACACTTAGAAACGTCAGCGCTACAGACCCATGATGAAACCTTCTCTTTATCACATCTACGTATCTTCAGAGCTTTTATGAATTTCCCACATTGTGAGACTGTCAGGTTCACGTATGAATCAGTTGTGAGGGCAAATTATTTCAAATCAAGCCCCTACACAAAGAGCCTCGTCACTGCTTTCAAAGGAATCGACTCTTACGAGGACGGCAATTTCCTCTGACATGTTGGTTATTTGACTTTCATCTATTTAGCTGCTTTTTAATAGTTCTGTGCATGGGTAAGGGACAGCGGGAAAAAGCTGGAAATGAGAGAAATCTCAATGTAAACTGAGTAGAGGAGATAAGAAAAACAGGATGTCATCAATACCTAAATATAATTGCTTTTCATGCTGCGAGCAAAAGCGACGTGGTATCCTGGCTTTTTTTTTTTTTTTTTGGTTTTGTTTTTGTACCCAGACTGACAGTATCACAGTAATTTCTTTTGGGTCAGAGCTTCAGTTTCTTTGAAATGGTCGCATTGAAGTAGTAGCCTATTTATTTAATTATATTTGATTTTATTCTCTGGTGTCTTTTGACCAACAAGGAAATAGTTATTTCTCCCTGAAGAATGTCTGCAGGTATATACAGTCTTCAGCTGCTCACAGTGTTGTTATGAACATGCAGCCCTGGATGTATTTTCCAGGTTTTTTTTTTGGTTTTTTTTGGACGTTCGTAAAATTGGTCCTCATGATGCATTTTCCTTTTTTTTTTGTATGTGTGTGCATGTTTTTAGAATTGGTTCTTGTGATAGCATTTGTTCAGTGAAGTGGAGCTCAGCTTGGATAGACACTTGAGACCAGGAGTGACAAGAGCTATAAAATTCACTTAACAAGCACAGGGATCAGTTCTATAGGGTTGATGTTCACCGCATCGCCTGGGAGTACAGAGTGAGGGTGGAGGAGGTAAATCATTAGAACTATGTAGGACCCCCTTCCACAGACCGGATCATGATAGGGTTGCCGTGACTACAGAGATGCCAGATGGCTGAGGAGGGCAACCATGACAGAAGGCAATTGTCATTAGACAGACAGTGGAAGGTCCAGGTGATGGTGGTCCGTTAATAGGGTTGGTTTTATGTCCCTGTTCAGACACGCACCTTTTCTCCGTTAATCAGGCAGTAATTGCACGTGATGGCTTCATGTCTGGAAAGGCATCGCAGTGACTTTTTTTGTTGAAGCTGGTCATAGAATGTGGCATGAAAACTAGCAGGGAAATCAGTACATGAACAGAAATAAGAATAAAAACCCAAGAATGAATGAAGTAAGTTGCAAAATGAACTAGAATTGGTCCTTCCCTCAGTCCCACCCTATCTGGTCACCGTGGCTTTGTTTTTCAGGTTTTGGCAGGCCACCTTATGGTGGTTTCACCAATACTGGCAAGATTTACCAAAGAGAAAGAATATTCAAGTGATCATGTAAACAGCATAAACTTATATGTTCAGATGATCAGATAAGACTAAGGCCCGATGGTGCAGTGGTTAGCACTTGCGCCTCACAGCAAAAAGGTCATGGGTTCAATTCCTGGGTGGGACCTTTCTGTGTGGAGTTTGCATGTTGTCTGCGTGGGTTTTCTCCAGGTACTCTGGCTTCCTCCCACAGTAGGTTAATCGGCTAATCCAAGTTTTGAGAGTTTGTCTCTATGTCAGCCCTGCGATGAGCTGGCAACTTGTCCAGGGTGTACCCCACCATCGCCCTTGAGTAGATGGGATGGGCTCCATGTGACCGTAGTGAGGATAAAGCGGGTATAGAGAATAAATGAAACAACTGATGTAGTTAAATGTGATAGTAATAGGAAGTTTCAGTCTACCATCATGTACAGTGCCTTGCAAAAGTATTCGGCCCCCTTGAACCTTGCAACCTTTCGCCACATTTCAGGCTTCAAACATA
>JAQQZY010012791.1:0-28364 GCA_030068375.1 Ostorhinchus rueppellii | reverse complement strand
TGTGTGTGTGTGTGTGTGTGTGTGTGTGTGTGTGTGTGTGTGTGTGTGTGTGTGTGTGTGTGTGTGCGCGCGCGCGCTACCTGTACCTGGTTCAGAGTTTGAGTCTGGCTGGCATCTGGTAACTGTTGTTTCATGGAGCTCACTTTCTGCTGAAGTTCTTTGAGTTCCTCTTCAAACTCCTCTTTCTCCAAGCGTGACTGGAGGAGTCTGAAAACGGAAAAATACAACTGATAAAAACAAACTGCACCATAAAAACATTGTGATTACTGCTTGATTATGTGATTAGCAGCAGTTTAATTAAATATGGTAATCATGTGAAGCGTTGTTGATTTACTCTGTTGTAGTAAAATCACACATAAGTTTTAATCTTCAAACATCTCAAAATTAATCAATATTAACATCTTGCAATGAGACAAATTCACATTTAACAAGTCTAGAAGACAATTTTTTGCTAAAACACAAAAAAAAGACCACCCACACAACTTTTGTGCTACTTATTATTCCCTACTTTAATTGTATATAGAGAATTAGAAACGAGTGTAACTATGTAACTAGAGTTCCAGTATGTACAGCTGTATGGTTCAATTACTAGTCACATATTAAGCATCACATATAATTACTGCGAGAAATTCAGCTCATTGTGCATGCCCCTGTAAATAAAAGATGATTATAATGTTGTTAGATAAGGTCCACTTGTGAATCATGTATGGATGGCCTTAAAACTACAGTGAGACAATGGTTAGCAGAACTAAACACATCTACAGGTCTGATCTAAACACAAATGTGGTTCGACTAATGACTCTCACGGTGTTTCAGGGCTGCTGGGTCGCTCTCTGACAGAGAGAAAAACATTGACCAAGCAGAATGAAAGAAAAGAGATGGATAAATATTAGTAATGCAGTGGGTATAAAGTGCAACAATGTGTAGAAGGTGACAGACAAAATCTACATCCAGGTAAATCCAATGGAAATCCTCCATCCAGAATATCCAGAATGTAGTTTGTGAGTGATATACACTATGTTGAATTTGGTGAACTTACTCCTGTTTAGTTGATCGAAGTTCGTCCCTGGTGGTATGAAACTGCTCCATCCAGTGGCCGCTCTCATCTCTACAGTCTTCTAACTGTTGCTGAAGGGAGCGAACTGAAGCGTTTACACGAAGCCTCTCTGCCTCAATTCCTGCATGAGACTAAAATGGTAGACAGAGGTATTCAGCCTGTCACACAATGTCCCAAATATCATCAACAAGTTCTCTTGTGTGGAAGGTATTGTCAATTGATCCAATTTGACTCTGTCCTAATCTTTTCATATGAGCTGTTGGTGATACTTGGCCGACTGTGAGCTCGTGTACCTGAGACACCTGCTCCATGCTGTTCCGAAGCTTCTCCATGTCAACACTGTACTGCTCTCTGAGAACCTCTATCTCTTTGTCGTGTGAGGCCACCTCTTCCTTCAAAGCTCCTTTCAAAGCCGTTAGCTCTCTCTCTCTCTGCCTGAGCGTCTCCTCCAACTTTTGTTTCTGTTGGTACACTTCTGTCATCTCTGCCTGGCAAGACATCAAGTCCTACACACACAGGGAATATACAGAGTTACCTTATTGAACACTTTGAAACAGTTTATCCACTCTGCTTTTATGGGTCTCATTGTCTTCATATGTTGCTACCTTAATGCAATGCAGTCCTGAATTATATCATCTGAACGTTCATTTCTGAGTAAGTATATTTGTGTAGTACCGCCTTGTTGCCGCTTTCTCTCCTCAGTTCATCCTGAAACTCAGCCAGTTGGTCCTCCATCTCCCTGACCCGGGTCTCTGCATTTTCCCTGTCCATACGCAGTTGAGTCAGCCTGCGATGGGGGGGAAAAAAAAAAAAAAGGGGACACACTATTACTCACACTTCTGACTGATTGTTTGAGTTAAAACGGCTTTGATATACTTGCTTGAACAAGTTACAGTAGCTGCTTGTTTAATGAAGTAGTGAAAGGAGTGTGTGGTTGACAATAAAAAGCGCTTTTTGTTCACTCCTCTGTGTTCTGACTCACAGACAATGGTACCATGGCCCTGCCTGTGTGAGTGAATGTGTGGGTATGCCAATGTGTCCTCACTCGGATTGGGTTTCATTTAACTCTTTCTTTATCCGGTCCTGCATCTCCCGGAGTTGCAGATTTTCATCCAGACAGGAGTCCAGCTCAGCTTTCAGAGCAGGATCAGAATTGTTAGCGGAGTCCTAGACACAAGCACAAATGATGAATAAATGAGAACAGTGAAACATTAGACATCAGGCAGCTCTAGTGGGAAAAACAATGGGGTTTTAGGAGATGTTAAAGCAGGCTGTGAGGCCTCACCAATCAATATGCATGATGGATTAAGGTTTTAGGGGCTATTAGAGATTAAGAGATGCCCAACTTCCTTAAACCAACAAATAATGAGTCTTTAGTTAAGTTAGATTATAGTGTGTGCACACTTCTGACCAGGCCAATGGGGTTTAGGGATTAATTTGAGGATTAATCCGGAGCACATGCTAAGAAACGCTCTGTCCTCCTGGTTAGTTTGAATGAAAAATCATCAAAACACTAAGGTATATCAACCACCTCAAGTGTTTTACAATTATTTCTTTAATTTGATGATCCATTTTGCATGGTCATGGATGAGTGTTTGTAATGTTGCTTTGGATATTATCCATGTAATTAGATCTGAGCTGAACCGTCAGGCTACTTTTTGAATGTTAACAATCCCTGGTGTCAGGCACTTCCAATTAGCCAAGTGAATTCAGCGAAGCATGGCAGGTCACCCAAGGCAACAAAACTCCCTCACACATTCTACATTTGTCTATTTGCTGATATTTCACACCAGAAAGTGTCTCTGCTTTTTTTACCCTTCTATTCTGCTGTAGGGTAGAGTTTAGGTCAGCCAGTTTTCTCTCGAGCTCCTTCTTTTCTCTCATCCAATCTTCCCTGCCTTTTTCTTTGGACTGGAGGAGAAAACAGGTTCATGAGGACATACAGTACACATAAGCAGTTTACCTGTGATCTCTGTACATCTGACAAACAAAACATGAAAAGACCACTTCACATTCCCAGACATGAACCCCACTCAAAACCTCTGGAATGTGTTCAAGACGAAGCCAAATGGCCATAAGCCATCAAACAAAGCTGAGCTGCTTGCATTTTAGCACCAGAGTGGCACAAAGCAGCCAACAGCAATGTTAAAAAGTGGTGGAGGGGATGTCAACACAGATCAGAGCTCTGAACCCCCCCCCCCCCCCCCTTTGTTATTTTGACCACATATAATTTATTTAGCACTAAATGATCTTACTGTCAATAACTTCATTTGGAATTTGGGGGGGGGGGGGGGGTATTGTCAGTAGTTTCTAGATTAAACAAGTAAAATAAAACCAGTGGTCTTTCCAAAGGCATGTAAATTTGTGCCCATATAGGACTATAAATCTTTTACAGATGACAAACCTTGAGGTTGTGAAATGTATTAAGGATGACCCTGACTTTGTGCTTGATGACAGCATCACTCTCGATTGTCCTGGGGGGGATGAAAATGAAGATGGAAAGATACATTCACATAGTCATTCATTATAATAATCATGGTCATTATTTCAGTATAAGAGAAATCTCTTAGTCTTAAACCAACAAAAGAAGCATAAAATGTTTATACCCTTCTTTCAGGATGCTGTATAGCGTCTGCATGACCTGCTCGTCCTCACTGTTCAACTCTGCACTCTGACCCTGGTCCAGCAAAAGGTCAGGTGTCACCTTGAGACATAGATCAGAAAACTACTCTTGCAGTGTTTCATACATTTTACCATGAGGACCTCACTACAAATCAAATGTAATTACCATCCAGGAAACATTTGATCCTTACTTGTGTGTCTTTGAGAATAGCCTGTGGTGTCTCCACAGCTGTGCGTCTCCCCGTCCACTGATTAGCAGACTGAGCGGGAACTTTGTCGACAGGACCCTGGCTGCGTCCCAGGCTGCTGTGTGTTGAGGATGGAGGTGAGGTGTACGAGTTTGGGCTGGGGAAAGGAGATGCAGTTCTGGGATCTTGTGCAGGAGCGAGGCCTCTCTGCTGACCTCCATCAAACCTATTTATCAGTCTGTTCACAGGAGTCTGCTTGTGAGTAGACTGAAACTCACTTGCTTGTGGGGATGGGTCTTGAAATGTTTTATATGAAGTGGGCCACATATTCCTCTCCATGTTCCCCTCTCTACCACCAACATGTTGAACCTGCTCCCTTTCTCCCTTTACTCTTATCCCCCCATCCAGATTACCGTAACTACCAGACTTCCCATCTCCTGGTGGCCTTGACAGCTGAAAATCATCGTTGCCTGCTCCCATCTCTCCGTCCCTGTCCAGTAGGGACCCATGTGACTGGGCCCTTCGGAGTCCTCCTCCCTGCGCTCCTCCACCTCCTGCATCACCACCATAAGTTCCCGAGTCTGCTCTTTCTCTCCTTCGGGGGAGGCTACTGTAACCAGAGGGGTAATCGGTTCTGAGCTGGACCCCGTATGAATCTCCTTTCTGTCCATCCTTCAGGACGACATACGGCTGGCCAGCAATACCCTGCACCCTGACCGCCACACCATATTTGGAGGTGGTCTGAGTCTTGGTCCTGGGCTGATACCCTGGCTGGCCCCCACCACTGTCATGAAGGTCATTAATGAAGCGGATCTGGACACCATAGTCCACTGGCGTCTTCCGTCCCGAGGACTGTGTCATCACGCTGCAACACAATAATGAGTAGAAGGATTGAGTTCAGACCACAGGTAAGAGCTTCTGCTAGTTTACTGCAGCAGGCATAACACCATGAGTACCCTGCTAGTCCCCATACCAAAACATTAAATGGAACGTGAATAGCGATTTGAATAATTTTTCACCATTCTATACAGAAAAATAAAAACACTTCAATTATTCATTCATTCTTTAATTTAGTCTCAGAATATATTTTTTAAAAAAGTTAGATAGAAAATAGGTAGGCTACTGTGTCAAAGTTGTTTCCTATGTCTTGCTGTAGTATCAGAACCAATGGCAAGTACGTCAAAATAATTACACATTATTCATGAAGAAACCTTGAACTGTCCAACTTGACAAACACTCAGATGCAGCCTTTCTTTGAACAAATACAGGGACATAGATTTATATCCACACTTAGTTTCGGGCTTGTGTGTGCCGGTGTGGACTTTGTCCTCAGTAAACTCCATTAGTCATTAACCTGAAAACACACACCCACATATCACTTTCCCCTTGTGAGGTCCAACTAAGGTTTTTCCCAACTTTTGGAACTTTCCCAGCCATACTCTAAACCAATTTCCCCTGATCAAAAACAGTGTCAGCTTTGATACAGAGGCATTCCAGTGCAGTGAGTCCTGGCATTTTCTTTTTTTCACTCTATGATTTCCTGCACTTGTTATTTATCTTGACTCCCTAAGCCTCCCTTTTCCAAGTTTTGATAGCATATGTTGAGTAACTCTAAAACTATTTGTCCTCCACTGAAACTGATCACACCTTTATGAGCGTTAAGTTATACATCACTGCCAACCTTGTTCAAGCCTGTAAATTACATCAACTAATGGACAGTTCTGGTTTTACATCGATTAAATCATGCCACCATTTGTTATGTCACATTCTAAGAGCCCATTATTCATGTCATTACAACAGCATGGTTCATTAAACTCATTTCAGACCTATTACAACACTAATTCCTCACCTCTGCACCTTCCACCTCTCACTTCCTTTCTACAGCTTTCCAAGGTGAGAGACAGAAAGTGGGTTGGCAGACAGAAAGGGAGGGTGGAGTGAGAGAGGAAGAGGGACAAAAACACTCAGCTTTTCTTCTCTTATCAGTGCTCTGTGTGATAAAATCCAAAGTCAAAGTTTTTCTGTGAAAAGCCCTTCCCACACACACACACACACACACACACACCTACAAAGAATTGGCTACAAATGAACAAACCATCACATCAATCTGCTTTTTGCACTGACACATGTGCACTCATACATTATTGAAAGCCCACTCATAGGCAACTTCATATTTCCACACAGATTTTGTATTGCCTTAAAATACGCTAATCCACTCTCAGAAGGACATAGACATCAATTCACCAGACTGAACCAATACAAGAAAAAAATTGCACAACTAATATACAGAACACTTTTGGAACGACATGATGTGAGTGACCTTTGAGGATATCTGTGAGGGTACAGTGCGTTTGTATAGTCTGCAGACAGGCCTGCTCAGAAGTGCAGTTAGTAAATCTTTTCACCCTTTGGGAACCACAGAGGAAGCGCCGTGTCACAACATATTTGGGCAGCCAAGCATGGAGTCTGCAGCCCCCCGTCTTCACACTAAGGTCAAGCTAACATGTCATGCATTGACGATTGTGCTACTGATGCATCATAAGAGGACAGCAGAAGACCCAAGTCCCAGTTCTGAGAGCAATATGAGTGAGGGGGAACCCATCCTATTGTCCATTTGATGTGGGGCGGAAAATGAGGGCAGCAATTCTGGGAATGCATCTCCCAAACAATCCATGTGCTCTTTTTCCTTCCCCTCTTAAACTGCATGTCTGATTAAAGGAAACTTTAATAATGAAACTGCCCTTGTGCACTCGTGAAAATATCTCCTCAAAGCTACTGAAAGTACTTTCCACACCTCTAAGATAAACAGTTTTATATAATTAATTAAAGATAAAGAACAACATTAATGTCACTTTTTTTGTTTGAAAAGTAATTGCATTCATTAGAAAGAAAAGTAAATAGCCAACTACTGTAAGATTAATCAGGTACTCTCGTAAAAATGGGTCATTTCAGTTGTATTCGGTAAAGTTGGTTTTATTTATTCTGTGTAACAGGAGAATGATCTTTGGACTTTTGATCACACAACATATGTTGATAATGCCAGAATTTACTATTTGAAATTTTGCATGAACTTCATTAACTTGCAGACTTATTTTGTCTTTCTTAGAGCCCTTTTCTAAGCTACACTGATGGAGTTTTCAGTCAAAAAACAGGAGAAAAAAAACAAAAAACAAACAAACAAAAAAAAAAAACACCTGAGGCCTCCATAAACCTTGGGAAAACTCTGAACTGATGTAACAGTTGCTGCATTCAGTGTATGCTGTACGTATTATATTTCTAACATGCTACACCAACACTTGTACCATCAATACATGTGACTTCAACCTCCAACCAACTTTCACTACTGGGCTTAACCTTTTAAGATTGTAGCTGGTGCTTTGGATTTTGTTACAGTCATGGTCCCCTGCAGTTATGCTGCCGGGCCCTCAACTGCTGACTTCAAATTGAATTTCCGCACCGTAAATTGATTTGGGGCAGCTCTCCTTTTAAGATCCTAGATGGAACAGACAATATAATTAGAGGATTAGATCGGGTGTGGGAACAAATGAAACAACAGCAAAATATTGAGTCATTAAAGTGCTGCTGCTGACTCAGAGTCAACATGGTTTATCATCTGATCTGGTTATTGCCAGCCCTGCCTAAATCTCATACATGTAAAAATGTCAGAAAAAGGTCTGATTTTTTTTTTTTTTTTAAGATACAGCACTGAAAACTATATTTATGGAACATACAAAATTGAGTATATCATTCAAAATATGCTTTTTTAAAATTTTTATTTTATGTCACTAATATTTAAATATTGGGTTTTGCTTGATAAATTATGTTCTGCATTGATTGGATTGACTCACTTTTGAATAAATCAGCGAACTGTTGCAGTACTAGTTTACAACATCCAATAAATCAAACATGAGCAAGCTGTAAAACTGTATTTTGCCCTTTTACTCCACGTGAATCACCAAGTTCTGTAAGTGTAAACTGGAAAATAGACACAAGGGTTCAAGTATCAGCACTGGACAAAACAGTATCTCATACTTCTCTGCCCTTAAAGGACTGTCAGCCTTTCAGTCCTTAGGGTATTCTCCCTCTCCATTACATTGTTGACATAAAACCAGGCTCTATTCCTCTGTCCAGCAGTCAATCCTTTTCTCCAAACTTGCCTCTGCTCCTCTTTCACGCTCAAACAAATAGCCATTTATTCCTCTTTTCACATCCAAAGAACTTCATTGGCATAACAAAGGGACGCTTCAGTGTTACCAAATAGTACACAAATGACACCATATTAGGAGGATAATAAATATGCCCCTCCCTTATCCCCACATTCCAGACACTTGTTTCTTTCAGTTCTTCTCACACAGACTGTGAGTACGTGGATGTAGGAGACAATGCATCCTAGGACATGATCTACACAGCTTTTAGTATCTGTAACACACATTGGATGCACCCTTATCTCGGTATTTATACTTAAGAACTGAAGTCAGGCTTAACCTTCCTCCATGTTCACAATGAATCTGTGACGTCATCTTCAATACTGTAATTATGAGCTCGAGACACAAACTATAATCTAACGTTTCTCTCTTGCCAGTGTCATCACTTTCCTCTAACTATAGCTTAGCAGAAGACCTGCCTTACACAACTCACATATTAAAAAGGGGACATGTCTTTTCTTTTGTTTTGTTTTTTTCAATCATAATGGTGCGTAGGTTCTACCTTTAAGGGTTTTATTATGGTCTCCTTTGGAGGACAGGTGGACATGGAAACCGCTAGCTGCTCAGTGCTACTATGACTTTATGGATAATAATTATACTTGCTGTGAAATATGGAAGCAGTTACCTTCAAGACATCATTGTAACTCCAACACAGACACGTGTAGCCATCATGAGAGTATTTTAATGGAAGTTTCTTTTTCCTACATCTCTCGTTTATAGTTCATTTCTGCCTTAGGAGAACTCAGAACTTGCACTAGCGCTAGCTGGCACAACTCGAACCATCAACTAGGGTTAGCTACTGAGCTAAAAGGGGCTATGGGAAAACTTCAATGCTAAAACGACACAGTACTGTTATTGACTATTACAGAACTAACCACAACAGAGCTGTAAATACAGGAAAACGTTAAAAAAAAAAAACTGCCGCATGTCGTATAAGTAACTGTCTGACAGGTTGTGTCTGGTTTAGCTGTCCGGCTATGTGAAGTCCAAACATTAACTTACCTTTTTTTCTCAAGTTAGTCCTCTGCTCTTCCAACTTCGTGCCCTTTCAGACGCTGATAATATCAGATATCTTCACGAGCATCCATGAAAAAGTGCGAGTACGGACGCATATGGGTGGGACACAACTCCTGTGAAAATTAAGACAGCAACAAGTTCATTATGTGGAGACTGCAACCTGTTACCTTTGTCGTGGATGTAACCGCCCCGCCCAGCCCAGCCGTAGAGAGCAATCTTATTGGACAGTTACGTTGAGATCGGCGGGACTATAGATATCTGAACTGTTTCTTATTGGTGAAATCCGCACGTCCATCATTCATTATCATTTGAGACTGTAAATTGACTTTATATAAGGGTTATGTGTGACAGCCCGTATCTTGACACCGTATAAAACGAACAAAAAACTACCGGTGTAACCCAGATAAACAAAGGTTTTACTGGATGAAGTTTAAGATGAATGGTCTGGTTCGTATTTGTATTCCTCAAGTTTGTCAGAAGATGGCGCAGCTATCTACCGACTGGTGAACAAGTAGCAACAACATCCTTGTCCCATGGAATAAGCCCTCAGGCTCAGATGCATGACCACAGGAGAATCATGAGCAGAAAGATGCAAGAGGATGAGCAAGAAGCAATGAGCATGGAAAACCCTGCCGGAGATAAACAAGTGGTTCTCTTACATCATATTAAACCCAGGTCTAACATTCTCAATGTTTAATTTCATTTTAATTCCAGTTTTTATAACAAACACTTTATATCATAACTATCATATGTGCTGTTGTTGGTCATTTGTTCCATTATGCGCCTCCACTATTTCATTCATATCTCCATGGAGACAATTTACATTTTAAACTACTTTAACTATTCTAGTTTGATCTCTTTTTTTATTCCATGGAATTTATTACCAGGGTGAGAGAGAGACAGGATTTTAATGCTCTGTATGTCCTTTACATCTAATGAGGTCACAATTAAAATCTTTGATCTTTTATAGAAGAAATAACTTCATTACTTGAAATAATTTAAGTTGATTTTAACTGACCTCGTGTAATTTATTTGTTAATTGTAACAGTGCTTTATTTAAGTCATTTAACATTTTATTTAGCCTTTTTATTTCATATTTGATTTCATTATGAAGACTAAGACAAGACTGATATGAAATGACAGCAGCACTGAATCACAACTTTTCTGACTTATGACTGACTTAAACAAATACAATTCTAGGTACTAGGTATAAGTCATTTATTAGGTGAGTTGTCATTCAGCACTGATGTTCGAGAAGTTGTCAGCACAAAATATTTTCCTGATGTTACCACTGATAAATTTAACACATTATCTGCGACAGAGATAAAAAAAATGTCCAAGTAGATTAACTGGAAAACAAACGACATAAGTGATGATTTTTTTTAGTGTTTCGAAATGATATGATCAAGTACTATTACATATTTACACAGATGAATGTATATTCATAAAACAGACTGACAAATCTTACACTGAAAGGAATCTAAATATGATAGTGTAGAGAACTGGCAGCTCAGACACTTGGCTTGAAAACTACAACCACAGTTTTAATCACAAAGTGCTGAGGCTACTTCATTTAAGTTTCCCTTGTTTTATTTTCTTCTCTATACATGCATTTTGTTGTAGGTCCGTGTAATCGAAGAAGAGACGACAGGATAACCCCACCCCGCCCCTTACGCACAGCACCTCCCCATATTCAGCGACATCCCACAGTCAGCGCACACAGAGCTTTTCTCTAACTTCTCATCATTTTTCCTTGTCCACTGCCTGGACGCACCATCTTACGTTCCGGGAATGGGATCTGTACTGGATTCAAAGAAAAACTTTCAGTTCTTTCGAGTTTATGCTCTGCAGAAGCTACTCTTCAAACTGCAGGGATAGTTGTTACTGCAGGTGCAGGGTGACAGCAACAAGAGGCGCTCTCCAATGTTCTCCAAGACGCACCAGAAGGTTTCTGATGTTAGGGAGTTTTAAGCGTTAGGAATCCGTTCAACACATCAGCAAAGTGGGCTCTCCTTAATTTGTAAATAGAAGTTTCTTGCATTTTTATGCCAAATTTACCTCAGGAGTGGTGTGCGTAAAATATCTGTGCGTAAAAGTTAAAGCAGTTGCGCAACTTGTGAACATAACCTGTGCAAAACCTCAGATTTATCACCTTTTCAATCAGTGAGAAGAATAGAAACTTTGGCAACCATGGCAAAATGGTTTAAAGATTTTCCCATAAATCTGAAGAACGGAAATGAACGGGTTCGCTCTGCCTCTGAATCTGGTCCTCAGACCCGTCCAAAACCGTCGTTTTCTCGAGACAGTCTCAAAGGAAATCAGCGTAAAGATGGAGGAGTGGGGGGTTTACTGGCAGGGAGAAATAGGAAAAATTCAGCAACAGAATTAGGCCGTAGCAACACTGGCTCTGGTGGGACTGTGTGGGATACCCTGACGTCTGGGAAAGGCCGGAAAAACTCCAAGGCCGAGACTGGAACCTCAGATGAGAACCGTCAGGTCAGAACCTCCAGTCTGGCGCAGGCGTACATCAGCAGGATGATCAAAGTGGACAAGCAAGACAAGAACCCCAAAGTCAACGGGAGAAGTGAGCAGAAGCTGCCAGAGAATGAGAAGGGCAGGCCTGACATTAAAACAACGGTGAGTAGTAACTTTTAGTGAGGTACACCCCTGAACCAGGTTTGGAGTTGTATATTTTATCTGTTTTTTTTTTCTTTACAATAAAACTACACAAGACGCAAACATTTACAGCAACACTTGGAAGCACATATACAGGGCAAAAACTAATGTCATTGTGGGGTTGAGGTCAGTGTTTTCCTTTGTGTTTTCCCTTCCCACATCAGTTCGTAACCCTGTATTCAGTTTCCATCCCTATCAAAGGAATACAATGCAGTTTCACTACATTGTGTCGGATCAAACAGGCAACACAATGCACTGACCTCTTTGCACAAGCATTTCCGCTTTTCTCTACATTACTGTCACTCTGTCATGGACACCACACACACATGCACGCACACACACACACACACACACACACACACACACACACACACACACACACACACACACACACAGACTGTATGAAATCCTCTCCCCGTTGTTGTTTCTACACAAATGTAACATCTGAATAGGTATAGAAACCTTTCATTGTCCTATTTGACAGTTCTTTCCTTCACACAGCTGATTATCCTGGAGGACTATGCAGATCCTTTTGATGCAGAGAAAACCAAGGAGCAGAGAGAGGCTGAGAGAGCAGGAGTGAATGATGGATACATGGAGCCCTATGACGCCCAGGTCATCATCACAGGTGAGGTCAGACAGGGAGGATCATTTATCTTAGTGACAAAACCAAAGGGCTAATGTTTCCTTGACTGCACTCTGCCTTCAAAGACATTACTCTTGAAAGTCGAATGTTTATATACACCATTTATTATAACCAAGAGTTCACTCATTGTCATGTACAGACAACAGACAAATGGATTTGCCAGTTAATGTAATGTGAAGGTGATACAGAGACTGCAATTCAGAGATGGAATATAATTAGTTTTACTAAAGTATGTGCTTCAGTACAAATTTGAAGCACGTCCATTTTATATTACTTCACACTTCTACTCAATTACATTGTTTACAACTACTTTGTTTTAATTTCCCCTTATCTCACAGCTTCAGTTACTTTTCAGATTGTGAAAAATGCCCATCTTGTGCAGTGAAAACCATGTATCTCCAAAGGTGATGAGTTGAATGTTTGTCCATAAATTGAAGGATTTGTTGCTTATAAAACCATATTGGATTAGCTAGAGAAAGTGTACTCAAAAAGCTCTCAAAGGCCTGTTTTTCTGAGTTGAAAAGTCAACTTTTTTATGGATAGATGGTTCTCATAGGACAACGACACCATCGACATACAGTAAGATGATGCTACACAAAATTATATGGAGCAATATAATCCACATCCATAATTCATAGTAGTATAACACAGAGAGCAAGCATTTTACTGGAAAATTACTTTATTTGTAATTTATTTTTGCTGATGAAACTTTTGTTTTTTAACTTTATATGGTTTTGAAGTGTTTTTTTCCATTATAGTAGGATATACAGTATGCATACTTGTTTGACTTCTGCTGCAGTGTCACATAACTCGCGCATGCTTATCAAATTCTTGTTAAAGTTCACTTTAAAGTGACCCAGAGCCAGACAAGAACCTTGGTCTCACTGCTGGCTTCCCTGCCTGCTGCTGGCGGTTGCTATAGCAACAGTGTTGTGCAGGGACAATGGGTGCAGCTTCCTCTTCCAACTTCCTGTCTCCTGCCTCTGTTTCCTTTGCCCCATTCTCTTGATAGGAAGTTGGCCCCTGTGCCCCCCTCCCCCCTTGACACACACACACACACACACACACACACACACACACACACACACACAATACTTTATGGTCCCTTATGTGTGAAAAAAAAACTCTAAGGACCCCTCACCCCACCCTTCTCCTACAGGTCCCCATCCTCCCCACCTCAGTTTCACCCAATCATTTCCCAGCAGTCAGGAAGTCAGACCTGGTCAGTCAGCCAATCAGCAGCTGTGTTGACCTTTTCTTCCTGTAACTCCATTGTTTGATCATACAATGGTGCAGACACGCAGGCTACCTGTCAGACAGCAAAGAAACACAGCAAGTAAAATTTCCCTAAAATGTAAAGACTTATCAAAACAAACAGTGTCCAGAGAAAAGACTACAATATAATGTGTGGAAAAATAACATTAGTCATCCAAACAAGTAAAACTCAGATCAGCACAAGAGCTAGTCTTCTTCAGTCTATTAATATTTGCATAGTTATGAAAAAAGAGAAAAAAAAAATCAGTAATTATAGACAAAGTTCACTAAGATCTCATTAATTCATTATATTTGGGATTTAAAGTGAACATGTGACTATTACACAAAATGAGTTCACTGAACTCAGTGAAGCTCCAAACCATAAGAACTGCAAACATGTTATGTTCCACTATACATTTTAATTTGTTCAAGCTTGTGTGGCAATTAAATAGGGCAACTGCTTCTACATCAGCCTCTTTCAGCCCCAGAAAAGATGCTCGTTGATCCATATCACTACGAAATGGAGAATATTATAAAGTCTGAAAAAAATTTTGGCTCTTTATCAGATAATCACCCAATGTGGGCTCAAGAGTGGCTGCTTTTCTTTAGTTATGTAATGAAAAAAAAAAAAAAACAACATTAGCAGTGGTGGAAGAAGTATTCAAATATATTACAGGTAAAATACATCACTACACCAGGTTTTCAGGATATTTAAAACCCAACTTAAGTTTAACAAAAAAAAAAGTAAAAAAGAAAAAAAACATTTATGAGAAAGATATATTAAGTAAAAGTAATGGTGTGCAGTAAAATACTATCCATCACTGTTTTACTAGGATATAATTCATATTACTATTGCATTAAGGGTATGTTGAATTTTACTGCTGCACGTGTTTAAGCTCATTGGTCCTTTATACACTGTTATGGAGTTTAATATACAGCAATGCATCATACTCTATTAGACCAACCTATACTGTTTTAAGAGAATCACAGAGTCAAGGTGTTTATTTATCCTAAACTGATGAAGAATTTTGAAATCAACCTGTTTAAATATTGGAGGTTTCCACTGCATAGGAAAGGGATGACGATACAGATTTTCATCTGCAAAATAGTTAGTTTCTGAAGTTATCAAGGATACAATTCGAGTGGCTAACAGCACAAAACAGTATTTGCCTTTCAGATACAGTGGCATTGTAATATACAGTAGCAAATATAGTATGGAAATACTTCAGAACAGTACAAGTATACCTCAAATGTGTACATATTTACAGTGGATACAGAGCTCCACAAGGTCTGTAAACTAAACATGTGACCACTCTTTTACAGAGGTTCGTAGACGAGGCTCCAAGGACCTCCTTAAAGTGTGTGTTCTGTTGGACCGAGGCCAGAAAGAGGGGAAGGCAGAGGAGGGCAAGCCCACACCCCCAAATATCTACGATACACCATATGAAGGAGGACCGGACAGCGACAGTGGGGGGGTGTGGATCCCTGTCACACGGCCAGAGTCTGATGTCCGTCCTGCTGGAGAGTATGAACTGCCCTGGGAGTGGAGAAAGGAGGACATTGTTAGAGCGCTGTCAGGTAGAGACAGAGAGAGGGATGATGGGAAGGGTGGGGGTTTAGGGTGTGGAGGAAGGATGCCATGAGTTTTATTTGCACAGTTATGCCACAACAATTTGTGTTTGCTTTAGATAGGAAGCAAAACAATTCCACTGAATCAATTTCCAGTGATGTGTTTACCTAAGCTTTGGCATACTTTGATAGACTTTTACTTTGAAAGGTTGATATTTTCTGTCCTGCTTCCTTTAGCTCAGTTTGAGGCGGTGGATTGTTCACTCAGCAAAGAGAACAGTTCAACTTCCTGCCGGCAGCAGCAGCAGCAGCAACAGCAACAGCAGCAAACCCTGAGACAGAAAAACTGGAACCACAAAACCCTTGTGTCTTCCTCCTCCTCCTCTTCCTCTCCCTCCTTTCCCTCCTCTCCTATTCTTAAACTCTCCCCTCTCACACCCGCGTCTCCCTCCTTCCCAACTCTCAAACTTTCTCCCCTCTCACCTTCGTCCACTCCTAATAAGCTGTCTCCTACGTCTCCTACCTCCCCTGGTGCCCCACTGGATGGGGAGGCCGCCAAAGTGGACCCCAGCCTGCCCCTGGAGAAGCAGAGGTAAGGAACGAAATGGACATGTTAGCAGATGAGACCTTCTTAAATGTAAGAGATGGACATTTGAGACATTATCAGTATTTCATCTTTATAAAGTCTTTAGGCAGTGAAATCTTACTATTTTCCATCTAAGAGGAGGGACATCTATCTTATAAATATGTTTATAGCCCATAGAGTTTTACAACCTACACTATGACCATTATTATTTATATAGTTTTTTTTTCCCCACTGTCTTTATGAACACACATTTTTTCTTGCACCTCATTCTGTTGCTGCTTTGACCAGTGAATGTCCCCACTGTGGGATCAATAAAGTCTCATCTCATCTCCTCTGCAGCTCTTTCTGAGGTTCATTCCCCTTTTTGTCTCTGTTAATGGGGAGATTTTCCTTCTTCAAACTGAGACTAGACAGGTCGACAGGGTGTTGTATGTTATATACAGTAGATCAGAACACTAGTTGAGACAGATTTACTATACTGGAGGGTTCAAATTGACTTGACTTGAAAAACTGATGAGCAGGAAAATTCTCAACCAGACAAAACATTTCTGAAATTATAAAGAGTAGAGTAAGGTGATATAAAAACTAAAAAAAAAAAACAACTAAAAAATACAGATGAACCCTTAAAAATGTGGAACAACTTTTGCAGTCACTTCCAAATTAATATTATTTTCACATTTAAGTGTTCTTAAGTGATTTTTTACCTTTTATTATGATATTATCCTCTACATTTTGCTTATTTAGTGAACATCATACACAGTATTTTACCATATTTAATTTATTGATTGTGTAGATCTTCATCAAATATAAATATATAAATACAAATTAAAAGCAAAATAAATCATGAACTGCACATAAAAATGAGCATCTACAAACACTGTTATTTGTGAAACTTTTTTATTATTGGTGGATCAATGTTGCAGAACATGATGATGTTTCCATACTCGTTAGAGAGCCTTTCAATGTCCAAAAAAGAAAGGAAAAAAAAAGAAAGAAAGAAACTGCATTTTACCTGAAACATTGAAATGTATTGGTAGGATTAATAGTTCAGAAGCTCTTAAGATTTTAGATCAGTAGATATCTTTGGCTCCCAGCAGCTGTCCATACCAAGTGATCTATGTTTCACCCACTGCATGCTGGGATAGGCTCTACACAGTGCCGCCTCACAACCCAGAATGGAATTAATGGATAGACAGAATTAACCAGAGATGAGGGCTGACACATGTCGACATCTTTATCTAATAAGCTTGTATTGTTAGTGCTTATCAAAATGAACACAACATTTAGAGTTGACATGTTTTTCATTAACTTCGCATATTCAATTGCACTTCCTGTCACCCTGCTCTCTCTGTTACTCTGCTTTGCATCAGTTACGACAGGAAAGAACAAGGATTACATTTTTAAGAACTTTAAAAAAAAAAAAACCCTCAACTTTCTTTATTTGTAAGAAACAAAGTTCTGAGGTAAAGTGCCCTCCTTGGTGGTTTTGGCTTCAAATCAGTTTCCATTAGTAAAAGATGTAAAGTAATCAAGCAGATGTCTGTCATTATCTGATCTGGTGACTCATGATGTCAGATACATCACAAAAGCTGCCAGTCTTCAAGGCCAAAACCGTGTACATGATATATTAGGTAAACCACTTTAGAAAAGTGAAATTGGGTATATGTTCCTAAGAGAATAATCCAGCAGCTGCCCTTAAGCATACAATTTATAAGCCGATGATGATGGTGCACTATCGAGCTGAGGCGTCACTGAATAAAACTGCAGCATTCATTACTCTATAGACTTGTTCCTTATTATCCCAGCCTTTCTTCTTCAGATGGAACATATAGGGAACATGCTCAGAGCATGTTAGCATTTGTTCCTCTCATGTTGTTGCTGAATGTCAGTGTGTTTTGCCTCCTAGCACCAAAGCCATATACTGTACAATCTGTTTATATATGGCCCTTGCCTGTAGTTATTGTCAACACCACCTTGCACCCCAATAATAGCCCTCCCCTGAGACACTACAGCTGCAACCGTTTTGCTATTCTGTTTTATTTATCAGTCAGTTCTCTCAGGTTCACACTGGAGTTTATATCCGTCAGTGTAACTTATGCTAAATAAATCTATCACTCTTGTTCTTTCCAGGCTCTTTCTGGGTTTTTTTTCTCTCACACAGAATCATTGCCTATCATTATTTTGACATCTGACTTATCTCCATATGTCAGTGTGCTATATGTCAGTGATATGCTGTCGCTCTCCCCCCACCCCCTCCCTCACCTCCCCTAGCTGGTACCATGGCAGTGTGAGTCGCCAGCAGGCTGAGGCTCAGCTGCAGCGCTGCAGGGAAGCCAGCTTCCTGGTGAGAGACAGCGAATCAGGAACCAGCAAATACTCCATCGGTCTGAAGTAAGTGCATGACTGTGTGTATAGTCATTGTGTGTTTTTTGAATGTGGCTCTCTAAAATGCAAAGCATACATATTTATTCAAAGTGCTCATTTGACTCATTTACTCTTGATATTTTGAAGAAATCGTGTGTGTAGATAATACTTCTATTTATTTTTTTCTACTTTGATTCCACACGCCAATTTGGCAGCCTTTGAGAAATAGTCATGGACAAGGCTTTTTATAAAATCACTGAATATAAATAAATCCATTGTTAATTATTTTTAGTCATGTGTTGACTATTCCCACAATAGAGAATGAACCTGTGAGTGTGTGTTTTTAAGAAGCTTGTTGGCAACATGAAAGGTGTCAGGAGAGGTGAGCATGACAATATCTGTCATTTGTAGAACAGATGCCACCAACTATTTTGCCAAGAACAGATTTTTTTGGAATACCGTGAAAGCTGAAATTTGTGCCATTGTGTTTGTGTTCCTTGTTATTCTATCCTGATGGGGACTTTGACCTGAATTCATGCCCACCCATGGGGGATAGTGTCGCCGCGGGGACAAAAACTGAGTTCCCCACGGGTAGAGTCCACTTTGAGGGTTGTAAAGACTTGGGTTATGTGTTCAGTTATAAAGGCTGGAGTTAAGAGTAAGGGACTGTGTTACAGCAGTGGGGGTCCTTATAGGAGTAGTGAAACCAACTCATGTGTGTGCACGCCTGAGTGCAGATTTGCACATTTCTTTTATTTTGCTCATTCGAGAGTCCATATCATTAACCCCACTTACACAATTTCCAATGAACTTGAAAATAACTTACATAACTTCATTTTGGGAAGAGATAAATCAGAGGATTTTTTTGTGTTACGATAACAACATTTTCAGCTTTTTACCAAATGAAAACAACTGTAGAAGGTGAATGTGTTGAATTATATTTAACTGTGTTGTGCATAAATACTACATGCATCAAGTTTTTATGTGTTTTTTTTTTTTTATCAAATAATGGAGTATCTGCTTGTAAACTGTAAACTGCTCTATCTATAACATGTCAATCCTTAAAAATCTATACTTATCTTGGTTTAAGTGATTTATCACCATTTATTATAATATTTTACCTGCATTATGCATTTTTTCAGTGATAGGTATTTTCGCATATTTAATTTACTGACCATGAAGATGTTCTTAAAAGCTTAGAGTAAATTCAAAGGTTATTATATCAAAACTGCAAAAACTTTTTTCAGTAAAACATGTCAGCTGATCAAATCAAACATCTACAACCACTGCCATTAGTCAAACTACATGGATTTTACTGCTGAATCCATAATGATGGTGATAGTGTTTCCATGCTGTAGACATCCAAATCTGGTGCCATTGAAAAGCTGAGAACTGTATTTGACCTGAATACAGTTAGATGTATTGATAGGATTAGTGTTTAAATCTTATCAAATATATTAGATCTGTGGAAGCTTTTGGCCACCGGTGGATGTTTAGGTCTTTGAGGGTTAACTTTTTAACTCTAAATACAATTCTATGTCTCTAACAGTCTACATTAATGTTTTTTGGGGGTTTTTTTGTATCTCTTTCTTGTTGCTTCAGGACCAGCCAGAGTTGTGTGCACATCATTGTGGCCCAGACTAAGAGTAGTAAAGGCTTGTGCTACACACTGGATCAGAGCAGCTGTGTCTTCTCCAGTATTCCTGAGCTGGTACACCACTACTGCATGCACAGACTGCCTTTCACTGGAGCAGAGCACATGACCCTGCAGCACCCTGTACTCAAGCAACACTGAACATGGGTGACAGAAAAAGAAAACATACTGGAACCCACTTGCACATTTCCAAACACAAGCTGAGACAGAGAGAAAAGATATGCACAAATTTGCACACATGTTAAAGCTTAATACATGTGTAAACACAGTTATTCAAAGGTATGCTGCTTAGGATGGTTCTGTGCACCTAATGAGTTTGTATGTTAACTTTGGGTATGTTTGCATGTTATACACTACCTAGTGGACAAAACTAGACACTACAACTGCCAGCAGTGTTTCCTGTTTTCAAGTGAAATTAACAACATATAGTAAAAGAAACAGCATTAGTTTGTAGTTTGTTATTTTGACCCCAAAGACCATAGTAGATAAAATACAAACCAATCTAGTATTTGTCGTGCCTGATGCTATACACACAGTGCATTATACTCAATATAACCAGTTTGAACTTTGGAGAAAGTGAACAGGTTTATGATGTCCTGAGGTGATTTCCTTTGACAGAGGTGCTGACATCATCAATTAGCGCCATGCTGCTCAGCGAGAGCGCGGTCTGTAGAATCAATACACATGATTGGAGTATATTCTTCCATCCATCTGACATGTCAATCAGGCTATTGATCTATCCTGATAATCGTGCTCATTTGCCACCCACCCTGTCAGTCAAGACAAAGAGCTTTATCGATTAGAGTAGAGGTAGTGAAGTGGGAGGGGTTTGATAACATTATGGTGCCCACTCAGCAAAATTAATAAGGCTTTGTATGTGTGCCAAAATATATGTGCATACAATACTCATTCACATGCCTTTACTATAATTGAAATATAAAGGCTTTATGGTTAAAAAGCTTTTACCTGTAATTGTAATAAAGTGACGTGCCTTACCCTAAAAATGTACTTTTGCATAAAGGATGTATGTATGAAGTGACTGTTGAATATTGTCAAATCAACCACACAGTGAGGCGTGTTGTATATTATTTCTGTAAGACTTTTATTCCGTAAATAAATGAATTTTAACAATGTGCTGACAATGGGTTATTAATAGAAGTGCCAGCAGCAAATGTCAAAGCAGGATTCAAAGTAAAAACCAGTGAAACAGATATGAAAGCTAACTAGAGTGAATGTGTGCGCTTTTTCTCTTGTAGCTGTGAAACCATTGACCTGAGTGTGAAATCAATTACAGTTACACACATGCAACCTCACGCATACACATTTCCTCACAGATTTCTAGTCAACAGATACAGTCAAACACGAACACGCATACAAAATGCATACGTAAATAGTGTGCATACAAATAGCATTTACTTACACAATCTTTTCCCCGAACGGTGGCTCATTTAAAACCTCGCCAACACATGAAGCTTCTCGCAAAATACAGAGGAGCTTTATCCTCACAATGATGCATGAAAATGTGTGTTTGTGGTAAGATATGCCTTACCAGTAAACACCAGTGTATTGGTTGCCTGTGTGTGTGTGTGGGCACGCTTGGATAAGTGTGTGTGTAAGTGTGATTGGGCCCATGTGTGCAACCATGTGTGCATATATATGTGTGTGTGTGAGACAGAGATAGAGAGAGAGAGAGACTGAATTTTTCTGTACAGGGATTACCAGGTTGCCATGGTGATTAGTTAGAGTGAGGTAGGGCCATCTCTACAGGGAATGATGAGAGGGAGAGAGAAAGAGAAAGAGGGAGGAGAGACAGACTGCAATATAAAAAGAGCTATGAATAACCATGGCCATAGTAGCAATATAGCACCCCCACAGAATAGCCCACTCAGTTTGTGAATGAAGAGCAGCAACATGTAATGTCAGACAAGTGCCACATATTAGTAGGCCCACGCATTTAACTCCTGTAACCGTCAGTTCAACAGTCAGTTTTTGAGTCCCGCCACTGATCGCTTGACCCCCTCACTAGAGGTCAAAGTCTAGTGGTCAACACCAGACACACATGTGCATGGCTTAAGGACACTGAGGCAAATAGTTTTACATGAGCTCCAAACCAAGCCTTTCCGGTTGAGGAGCCATTTCTAATCTTGGCCATCCTGCTACCCAGCGTGTCACAAATGGCAATGTTACACAACAACAAACACCACTAACCATCACCCCTCCTTCCATCCGTATGATCCGTTGTGCTTTAGTCCTCTATGTACTCTTAATTAAATCACAAAGTAGGTCAAAGCAAACAAGGGGCCTGAGGTGTCGGACATATCATTTCGCAAAGTTCTGTGGAAAGTTGCATTTAGCATCTATTGAGCCTAATATTGTTCCTAAAATAGTCATGTGGATTTTCTCGACCATGAATATGCATCATTTTAAACACTGAAGTGATCCTTAACTAATCAGAGTTTAAATACATGTTCATATCTTTTATGTAAGTAAGTCCACCAGTAATAAAATATATGCGAACATGATCACAAGTAATGTCTGCAATTTACATAAAATAAATTAAAATGTGTACTGCTTAATCCTCGAGAGGGCTGTTGGATGGGATGCTGGAGCCTGTCTCAGCTGGGCAAAGGTGGAGTACAACCTGTACATGTGAAAATATGCACAAGTTACATGAATAAATGTACTGTGAATATCAGAAGTAAAAGTTCAGAAGCAGAATCCTGTTTATTACCATGTAACTAAACAGGGTTCATATGAGTAGGAATTTGCTTCAGTGGTTTGGTGCATACAACATGGAATAAGTAAGAAGCAGGCAGTAAAAAATAAAATAAAATAAATAAAGGAGTAGGAGAATAAACAAGTAAGATAAAGTTCAAAATATGCAATACACAGTATGGACAAAAGGGTTTAGTGAGACTATAACGGTACCCAGTATGGTTCTGTGCAGATGTGCAGGCAATTAACAGTGCAATTAGCAGGTGGATAAAGTGCCAATGCAGTGTATTTGGTGTTGGTGTTATTTAGAGTTCAGGAGTTTAAGAGCAGAAGGGAAGAAGCTGTTCCTGTGGTGTGAGCTTCTGGTCCGAATGGATCGTAGCCTCCTGCCTGAGGGAAATGGTTCAAAGAGTCCATGTCCAGGGTGGGAGGGATCAGCTGTGATCTGCCTTGCACACCCCAGAGTCCTGGAGGTGTACAGGTCTTAGAGGGATAGGAGGCTGCAGCCGATCACCTTCTCAGCAGAGCGCATAATATGCTGCAGTCTGTTTGTCCCTGACAGTGGCCCCAGCATACGACACGATGAAGGAGGCTGTGAGGACTGACTTGGTGATGGTCGTGCAGAACTGGACCATCATCTTCACTGGGAGCTTGAATTCCCTCAGCTGCCACAGGAGGAACATCCTCTGCTGGGTCGTTATTACTGTACACAAAAGACCTGTCTGTTTTGTATATTTTGTGGATTAAAATTGCTGATGTATTAACATTTAAGCAACAGAAAACTACATAGTGTATGTTTGATTTTATCTGTATACATTAGATGGTTCATAAAATGCTCACATTTGAATAATTGACTAATATTGTGAATAACCATAAGGTAAAACATCACTCTCAAAGTACTACGTTTTATAAACTGTGATTTGCAGTACTTGTGTTTACAGTGTGTGCAACTTTCCACCACTGTAAATCTTCATTTGTTTTATTTCCTTGAATGATGCAGTATTATGCCTGTGATTTGTGTATCAGATTTGCACATTTATTAATCAAGGTAATGCCTAGACATGACAGGAATGCAGGAAGCAATAGCTGCCACCAGAAGACAGAATGACAAGCAGGAGAGGAAGGGACAGAAGAAGAGGAGAGAGAGAGGGAGTGTGAGGGGGTGCTAGGGGAAGACAAGCACTCGTGGGGGTCCCAGCTTTTAAATAATTCAGAGAGAGACTCACAGCACTCAGTGCAGAGGAGGAGCACTGTCAGGTCAACTCATTCACTGCAGAGGAGAGGTAGAGAGGGAGGCACTGTACAGAGAGACGGAAAGAGGAAGAGTGTATAAAGATAGCATGGAAGAGGAAGGCATTACTGGGAGTTAGCCTGTGTGTACATACATACGTTTGTGCATGCCTGTGTGTATATGCACTGTGTGCATATATGCATGAGTACTGCACATGTGTGTTGTGTGCAAGCTGCGCATGTGTATTCTTTGTGTGCACTGGTGATGAAAATAGAAAAAATGAAGGAGAAACAGGTCGCTTCCTCCTGGAGCTTTCTGGTTTCTCTTAGTCACCACGGCAACCGCCTCCTCCCTCCACCCTGCACTCCTGTTTACTTTTTTTACTCTTCCCCATCCATCCCTCCCAGCCTCCCACGCTCTTTAGACTCTCCCTCCCCTCTTCTTTCTCTGTCTTGTACCCCTCTTTATTTGCTGCATTTGCTCCTCCCCTCATCTTCTAAAACAATTGTTAGCGTTTCAATACAGCATGCTGCTGTGGATTGAAAATCCTGAAGTGTGTCTACCAGGTCACTTTTCTAGCATACCTCCTCTTTTTTCCTCTTACCTCATCTTTCTGCCTCCTGTGTGCAGACCTATGGATGGAGAGTAGAGGTCGTTTCAGTGGCCTTGAGAGGCAATTGAATGAGGAATCATTTGCTGTAAAGGAAAATAGACAGAAATAGAAAAGTAAGATTAAAACAGATTTTGAATGTCACAGCATAATAGCAACAGAAAGAAAGGCAGAATGAGGTTATTTTCACAGGCAAAACGTTTACATTTCATTGAATGTATAATTTAACTTGTTTTGCTCTAATTAATCTAATATATTGCAGTAATAGGCTAAAATATGTTGAATGCCAGAAAAAAACTGGTTAGCATCGTAGCTACATTTCAGGGGATAATAAGTATTAGTGGTGACAGATATAATTGGCTCAGGGCTAATGTTAAAAATAAATCACAAAGAGATAAAAGATGCCTTTAAGTTTGACAAGGTCACTATAGTCACTATTGAGCACCACAGACACTCTGTAAATGCCTACGGATGCTGAATATTACATGGTGATGTGTGACTTTGCGTGGAGAAGATACTGGCATCGCTAACTGAGCCGTGGAGCCTCTGAGGTATGCCACATCCCCACCTCCTCCCCCCTTTCCTCGCGCTCCGACGCGCGCCCCCCGCCCCGCCCCCGCCTCTCCAGCACGTCGCATCGCTGAGCGCCGTGTTCAGCACGGACATCCAGCACCGCACGACCCAGCGCGCGGCTTACCTGGCTCCACCAAAATATTTGTATATCCCCGTGGATGTGTGGACCGACGGAGAGCCCTGACGTCACCATGCCAGGTAGAAAGTGAAGACGGCTTCGGGTCGTGAGGAGGGGGGAGTATCACTGCGGGTGTGTTTGGGGTGGCCTCTCCATCCTGGTGAACACCTTTCGGGCTCGGTGCGCGCGGACTCTGATGATGATGGACGTCTGGCTGCCGCTGCTGGCTCTCCTCGCCATTGCGGGAGGTAAGTAACTTGTCTGTTAATGGCTCCATCGATGCGCTTTTGTGTGCAGCGTTACCTTTACAGGCCATAACCACGGTGCGTTTGAGCATTCAGTGACTCTCAATAGGTTTCTTTTAAGTACTGAGGGAGTGAGTGTGAAAACAAAAGGAGTGGTTAGATGCCGTGGAGAGACAGAGGTGGAGAAAATGACTCTTTCATTGCTGTGTCACCATCTTTTTTTTTTTTTTTTTTTTTTTATAACAGCAACAACAGCAACGAGCGCGACGGAATGATGTAGTGGAGAAATATTGCCTACTCCATATATTGAATGCGCACAGTACAGAAATACATGAAACGCACTGGTTAATACCACTTATGTTATGCTTTTACAACTTAAAAGAACCTTCTTTCTTTGTGTCTGTGGTTGTCACTATAATATGCGTATAGAAACCTTACTCAGGTAATAAATAACATGTGGTAATGTGATATTCCTCTCAGTTAGCCTACTTGCAGGCTACATTTCTTTTGACTCAGCTTGGGGTAAGTGATCATTTGGCAACAAAATGAATAAGATATGCCACTTTTTAGGTTCAATAGGTTAATATAAATCATGCTATTAAATATTGATACTGACTGATAGTAATCTATGATTTTCTGCCACTGATCACCTGAACTTAAATTATTTACACACACAACACAAAGGGAAGTGAGCAAGTGAGCATGCAATTTACAAAACATTACCTTTTAAAAAAGACTTAGGGCCTGTTGCTGTTAATGCACCTCTACATTAGAGATACATTAGAAGAAGAAAGAAGGAAATTTTGTTATCAGCCACTTACCCCCCTCCCCATCCCCCCCTTTCACTCTCATTAACACTGAGGTCTTGGATTGAGTAGGCAGGTTAATGAGAGGCACGTTCAGCTAAAAAACTTCAACATCCTGCCATCAAAGCCCAAATGATGTGTCATTCAGACTTACAGGAACAGCTTAAGACAAATAAATGGTCTTTTTGACTTTATAGAGGACATGCATTGAGTAGATTAGTCCTTTAGTCTAGATACTGCACTTGGAGTAAATGAGGTATGTGTAAATGTAAAGCTATTAGGGTGTTTGGACATATTTTACCTCAGTAACTTGGCTCTAATTTGGTGTTAATTTCTGCTCAGTGAGCGTTTGCCCCAAGCAGAGCGGAAACACATCGGCTGATTGGATGAGTTACAACTGCCTTAATATTTTCAGCCAATCCATAGTAACGACAGGCCAGAGGCCAACTCAACGCCTCCAAGTAAAAGGACTGCTTGTGTAGCAGTACATATAAGTACACACTCAGAACACACCTCTATTCAGTCACACACACATGCCTGGCCATCTGCCTGGCATTGACTAAGTGTTCATCATCACCCATGGCAACAACATGCTCCTCTCTCTCTGTCACACATGCCCATAGACTATCACTGTGTCTCACTCAGAAAGACACTTTTCAACACACAAACACACACAAAACAATAATAATGTTTTGTGTTTGTATTGAATCATTCATCAGTGAAAAAACAATCATTGGATCTATGCATAAGCACTTATGCGTAGAACGTGTTCATGTTTGATTTTGCAGATAATATAATTATTTCCAATATATGACACATTTACGGTGTCATACAGATATAATAATATTAGGACTGCAATTAATGATTATTATTATTATTATTATTATTATTATTATTATTAATAATAATAATAATAATTTTGTCATTTTTATATTGTGGTTGCTGATTATTATGTTTTAATTATTCAGTTTCGTTCAGAAAATAGTGAAAAATATCAGTGATTCCCAAAGTTTAAGATGACATCCTCAAATGCCTTGATTGGTCTGTAGAATGTTCAGATTACTGTCATACAGTAAGTAAAGAAGCAAAAAAAAAAAAAAAAACATTCAAGAAGTTGGATTCACGAAATCTAAACTTTATTCTCAAAAACGATTAATGTGTATGCATAATGAGTAATTATATAGGCTCTAAGCCCACGGTTCCCACAGGGTCTTTATTACCTTAAAAAACATTTAAAAGCTATAAAATTTGATATGGTAGGTTTTAAGATACGTTACTTTAAACTTGTTGCCTGTGTTTAAATGTGTCTGGGAAATGTCTAAGCTGCATTGAAAGCAATGTTAGTTGACTCATTTCCACCTGTGTCAACCTGATAATTTATATTGAAATTAGGAACCAATCATCGCTAACTTTGCAGACCCGGTGAGAAGTAACTCATAACCATGGGAAACAAGACGCTGGAGTAAATAAATACATTTTCCTAAGTTCTAGAACTCTTATATGGCTATGAAATAGGTTGTGAAATGGGCATTCATTTATCTTCGAAGTCATGGTAAAAAGGTCTTAAAAAGACTTAAGTTGAACTTGTAGAGCCTGTAGGAACCCTGGAAACCATTTAGGCAACTTCCTAATGTAAGAGAGGCTCCATACACAGTCTATGTGCAAAAACAGTTAGGACCGTTTTCAAACTGCCAACACATGGTGTTTATTTAAAACAGTCTTATCATAAAAATGCATTTTTTTTTAGTCAGAATCTATTTAAGTTAGTAAGTATTTTTTTTAGAAACTTAAACTGAATCCAAGAACAGAATGTAAGGGATAGTAGAAGTAACAAAAAAAATCTAGTTGAAAATTGATATTAAGTGTCACAAGTATTCATGAAAATGTAAGTTGGTGCATAATAGTTGGCTTTCAGTTTTGTTGGCTGGTCACTCCTGGGTTCAAACAGAGGTATGTGCACTATAACAGAAAACGTTACCATTGTGAAATATCACTTTAAGGAGCTTCCTAAGCAGTGGAGCACTAATGAGTCATCCTCCCTTAAGGGAAGAAATCTGATTAGCATCATCCTCAGAGACTATTAACATAGTCCACAGAAAAACACACAAAACACATAGTTAATACACACACACACACACACACACACACACACACACACACACACACACACACACACACACACACACACACCCTTGTCCTATTATGTAATACTGTCCAACAGCCGAACT
>JAQQZY010012777.1:0-12488 GCA_030068375.1 Ostorhinchus rueppellii | reverse complement strand
TATATATATGCTTGTTTGACAATGAATGGATAAATGATAAATACATGTCTTTACAGATGTGAGATTACCAATGTCCAAACACACACGACTCAAAGCAGCTGATGGTCACTCTTTCTCTACACTTTTTTTTTTTTTAGATCAGAAGTAAGAACCTGCAGACTCAGCACACACACACACATACAAAAGCATCTGACAAACGGACGTGTCCCTCTTAGCTCATGCACATATACACACATGATCGAGACGGCAACCAGCGCACTCACACCTACGAAATGTCCTTGCTGCCTTGAACACACTCTCATGGACAGACACACAGACGTATCGTCGATTACACACTCAAAACCTAACCTTGACCTGTCGTGTCCCAGCCTGTAGTCTCATACATACTTCATTTGATCACACAGGGTTGTCATACACACTCAGATACACTATTGAGTTGATCACTTGCGCATCGACAAACATGGAGCACACATTGACATAAATATTTAGTCTTGTCAGTAAGTGAGGTATTCATTTCAAAAGATTATAAAAGAATGCATGGCGTTATAAGAAAATATGTGGTGAACCTTTTGTGCAAACTGTCCTTCACATGATAAGAATATTTAACAATGAAAAATAAAAGGACAGATTTTTTTTTTTTCTTGCAAAGTAAATTGCAGTTCTTTGAAGTCATCCAAATGTGTCTATAAAATTAGCACAGGTCCTGTCCTACGCGGTGATAAATTTTACTGTCAAAGACAAATTTGAAATAAATCTCTCGCCATGGACTTCCAGTATGTGTCGCACTCTGATAATTTCCACAATATCCTCTGCAACCCCCAGGGGCAGATTTTTTTTGCCTCTTATTTCTCTCTCCATCCTCTCCTGTTTGTTTCTATCCCTGTAAAATGCTGGTTGCTTTGCTGAAATACTGCAGTGCTTTATCTGCCCTTTTTTTCCTCCCTTTAGTCCCCCCTCTCACTCTTTTTCCTCCCCTTGCTGTCTCTCCTGGATGGGTTGGGTGTACAACCTTCGCCCCTCCTCCTTTAGTTGTTGTTGTTGTTGTTGAGGATGGTGTGTTGTGGGGTTTGAAAGGGGGGGGTGGTGAGAATGAGGGTGGGTGGATGGGTGAGGTGGAGAGGGGATGAGGGGTGGGGTGGGGGGTGATGGTGGTAGCAGAAGCAGCCGGGACCCAATGACGTGGGTGCGACATGTAACCGTGGCGCAGGAGAGGAAATCAATACATGAAAGGATGAGGAGCACTGGGGTGGATTACCGTCTGGGGCCCTGGCTACTGGAGGGATGGAGGGAGATGGAGGGGGTGTAGATGAGGCCTGGGGGGGTTGGAGAGTGTGTGTATGTGTGTGTGTAGAGAAGGAGGGTGGGGGAGGAGGGGTGTGGTGGAGGGCGAGAGGCCAGATTGTCCAGTCCCCTCTCTCCTATATCCCCTCCCCTGACCAAACGCTGCTTGAATCTTGACCCCTCCCATCAACCCTCCCCTGGCTTCTAAACACTGCTCAGCGCCAGTAGGTGAACCTTCAGCTCTACACATTCACACACAGGTGCAATGGACTCTATAATATGGAGTGAATACACAGAATGTTATGGCCAGTGTGGGCTAACAGTGCTGATAACCCAACACTATCTGGGTTGGGAATAATCGCCTGATATTACTGTGTAAATTAAAGAGCCCCAGAGAGTCTGTGTATGTGTGTGTGTGTGTGTCCTCTGGTGTGTGGGCTCTGGTGTGTGTGTATGCGTTTACAGGGCCAGCATGTAAGTCTTCAGCAGTGTGCATCCGCAGCACTGCCACAAACCCAGATAATAAATATCTATAATAAATATCATTATTATTGGGCCAATCTCCCCCAATAAGAGAGCCTCAGTGAAAGATGGCACGAGGGACTGAGCTGGATATTGGCAATATATCAGCATTGATTATTGAGAGTGCTGACAGAGAGAGGGAGGCAAAGTTAATAAAAACTAATAAAAAAGACAAGGAATACAGAAAGAACAAGGGCTTTAGCTGGATCAGCCGCTTGTTCAGTGAAGGAGAGGGAGAAGTGAAGGTAGAGGGATGCACGGATGCAAGATAGTGGTGTACAGTATGTGAGTTGTGTATCCGAATTTTGGTTTTATCGCCCTCGGTGTGTGCATCAGGGACTTTTTGTGACTGTGAATTGGCACTGACATCTACATACACATATAGAAACACACACAGACACACACACACACACACACACACAAGAGTTGCTTTTTCTTTCTCTGTGTGTGTGTGTCTTCTTGGATTGATTGAATCTTGGTTGGATTTGAACTCTGCGGTGGGATCCAAAGCCTGCACAACCTCACGCCTTCCCACACATTGGCACCATCCAAGACACACAAACTTATTTACCCACTCACCCACACACACGTTCATACACACACACACGCACACACACCAACAAAGACACCAACAAACAAACCTCATAAAAGCCCATGCATCATATCCATATTATCTTGACAAATCTATACATCATGTCAGAGCATGGCTTTATGTGAATATTGCATTTTGCTGTGTGGTATTGGTGTGTGTGCAGAGAGAGGATATGAGAAGTGTGCGTCGGCGCTTCGTGCTGGTGGGCTGAGATGGGATGGGGCGACAGTGAGAGAGCGTTGTCCATTCTAATAGGGCCTTGTTAGGTCGCTGACAGAGCCAGTAACGCCACTGTTGGCTGCTATTGATTCCCGACTGACGCCATTATTGATGAGCGAGAATTTAATTCAACCAGCTCATTTGTCAACATGACATCACCATTTAACTATGACCATGACATGGCTGTGAACACCTGCGGAAGAGCTGGGTCACACACACACACACACGGAAAGAAAGAAAGAACTGTTTGAACACCCAGTCTGACAGATACGCACTGTTTTATAGTCACAAAGAGTCCTTTCTTGCCTTCTGTTCCATCCATGTATCATTTACAAGAAAAATAATATTGTTTAATATTCAAACACTAAGTTTTCAACCAGTCAAATCAATCATTTCATGAATAACAGGCAATTACCAAGAGTGCAATAAACTGTATGACTAATGCATGGCCTATGTTATGACTAATGTATAGCCTAAGGATACCGCTGGCTTTTTCTGATTGGATAAATATTTCATGCTACATTGTGACCTACAGCACATGACATGGAAAACATGGTGTGGTGAGGAATTGAACAAATTGGTGTCTATGAATATATATGTATGTAAGCATTATTCAGGAGAACCATATAAAAAAACATGCATATCTAAAAAAAAAAAAAATTACCTTTGAACCGCAGCAACAAATATTTCCTTCAGATTTACTGCATACAAAATGTAGAGCAGGATTAAACCGACTTTACTTCAACCAATTCTATTTTGTTAGATGCAAAGTGTGGTCAGATGATGTCTGATAATTATTAGTAAATCAGAATTATCAGCATAAAACATATCTAGGGGTAAAATTTGTTGTTATGTAGGAATATAAAAGAAAGGAAAGAGGCTTGTTTCAGCGTTTTATTATCATGCCTTTGAATTTCATACAGTAATAATCAAATGTGAGAGTTGTAACAAATGACCTGCAGTTACACAAGATTTTACTACACAACAAAGAAAGTAAATGAGTAAATACAAAAATTCTCCATGAAGAATGAATTCATAAATAGTACGTTTCTGCACCTATTTGTAGTTTCACATTTTATTAAGGATACAGATTAATGATTGCAAACTTAGAATAAAATACAGCATCATTTATTTAAATAAGTAAATTCTTAGTGTGCATTTTACAGGGATGGAAAGAGTTAGAAATGCAATACAGCATAGCTTTGGTTCAGCAGGATTTATTAATTTTAATAAACCAAGCCCTCCCTTTGCAGAAGGGAAGTACAGATTTACAAAAGGCATTACCATAATATAACATTCAGAAATATGTTTTTATATTTCATGATAAAACTACACATTGTTCACCTAACACACAGTAATCATCACTAATCCCTGAACTTTACTGCTAGTGTCCAGTATCCAATATTACATCCATTACAGTATTTCTCTATCTGGAAAAACAGAGGCAAAGAGAAAGAGAGAGACAATTTTGGAAGAGCATTTCTCAATACAGCAGGGGGAAGATACAGCCTAGAAAACAATGGAAGCGGCTATATATCTCTGTATGGATTTGGAGGTTTGATAGGGAGGGAGGTGGACAATCAGGACTGGCGTGGGCCCCCAATGAGAGTGGTCCAGCAGGGGTTATTCGCTGGAGCGGCCCCCCAGGGGAGCGCTCTCCCTCTCTCCCACTTTTTCTCTCTCTTGAGGCTTGTAGGTCTCACCGTGTCCCCGGGGAGTGAAGCTGTAGGGACCGAGTCGCTGCAGGGGTCCTATAGGCTCCAGCCAAGAAACATACTGAGGGGGGCATTCTGCAGAAGTAGGTGGTCAGTTTTAGACAGACATAGACCGAGAGACAAGGACAACAGAGGACTAACATGATCTGATAACATTTGTTTTTGTGTGTTTTGGGAATGCTGTGTTACTCGTGAAACGGCACAAACCTTTGATGGACAGGAGGAAGGAAAATCTATCTTAATTGGGTGAAAATCTAAATTCAGAACATGCCTATGTTTCTTCATGAGAGACAAAGGGGAGCTGAGAAACAAGAAGAATGGAGTTTATTTCTAACTTAAAAACTTTTTGATCCAACATCAGTTGTGGGATAATACATCCAAGTGTCTTCTACATCCCTCCCTGTGGATTCATCTAAAAATCACAGGCGAAAGCATCGTGATGACAGCATGTTTTACAAGTACGAACACCTAGAATGTTGTCTTTGTGGCTTTGTCAGATGGAAGCAAAAAAAAAAGACAAGAGTTTGGTCAAAAGAGTGCGTGGAGGACGAAGGGGTGGATGCTGTAGGTGTTAGCATCCCTCCTCCTTCTCACCTCCCCATCCTCCTCTACCCCTCCAACACCATCTTATTTTCCTCTCCTTCAATCTCACACACCCTCCCTCCATCCCTCTCTCTTCCACAGACGTGCACAACCACACTACATTCTACAAGAAATAATTGCTTTTGTCTGGAAGGAGTGTAGGGAGGAGGGAAAGGGGGCGCATGGCTCCCTCTGTGGAGAGAAGGGGGTCTTTGAAGGACAACTAGTCACTTCTGCCTTCCCTCCTTCTTTCTCTTCTCTGTCTCCTCTTCTGGCCTCACCTCCCTTCCCCTCTGTCTCACCCGTTCCTTCCCTGTCTTCCTCCTTCTCCTCAGTTCCTCTTCTGGTATCCTCTTCCCTCTTTTTCTCCTCTTGCTCCCTTCCCCTCCTCTCTCTCTCTCTCTCTCCCTCTCTCTCTCTCTCTCTCTCTCTCTCTCATTGGACCTGCAGATGTCATCTGTCATTCGTGAAGCGTAGGGAGAAGGACAATAAAACCTGGTTGTCTACTACAGGGGATGACACATTTTTCATAATTAAGAATATGCCACTTTAGTGTGCAGCACGCATTGCTTGACTATGTGGCTGTCTGTTGATGAGTGAGAAAAATGACAAGTCTGGTGATGATAGGAGGAGGATAATTTATTTATTTTTTTTCTGCAACTTCCATTAAAACAGCCCTAATCACCCCCTGCATTAAGTGAGCAGATATAAACAGTCCTGCGGGATGAGGCTTCCAGGCCCTACAGGAGCAAGAGCTCGCTCATTCCTATTGATTTGCCCATATTGACTGCGATGTTTAAGGTATAGATTTTTCTATTTAAAAATCTATATCGACAATAATCTGGTGTGTAAGCGCACGGCGTTGACTGATGCTGGCCTGTAATTGACAGCGTGTAACATGTCGGTGCCGGGGAGGGAGAGGGCAGAAGGCGAGGAGAGGCATGCTGAGCTGAGGAGGCCGGCATGCGTGGCCGTGGATGGAGGGAAACAAGATCCAGGAGCAGGAAGAGAGAGAGAGAGAGAGAGAGAGAGAGAGAGAGAGAGAGAGAGAGAGAGAGAGAGAGAGAAGGAGGACAGGAGCGGAGAAGTGATAACTTGTGTCACACAGGAGCTCATCTGCTGACACAGAACCAGAGCAGAACAGGACTGATCCTATGTTGGTAAAGGATGTGAATTACAGAGATGGTGCAGAGTTTCCACTCCTAAATATTCACCAAAATGCACTTGCAGCCTCTCATTTCTCATGCTTGGAACAGCAGTGGTCGCTCTTGTCTCCCTATGAATAACCTAATGATACACCCTCGTCCGCTCAGGAGGGCTTATTAAAAGCAGCAGTGATGAGATAACTTAATTGTGTGCATGCTGGGTTTGCTGGCAGGCATTAGCGTTAAGCACCTATAGGTATCCATGGATTCTCTTATCGGGTGTTCATCCCTGCGCAGGCCGGCGGTAATGCACTGATCACCATTGGCATCATTATAGCCGGTATTATTAAGAGGGGGGGAAAAATCCAGAAATCAATACAGGATACCTTTTGCAGCGGTAGTGAAAACGAGGGAGATGGGGTGGGGGGGAGTAGGAGTGGGAGGGAGGCAGGGAGAGGAGGAGGAGGAGGAGGAGGGGATGGAAGGAGGGAGGTGCGGGGGTGGGGTGGTGATGTGTGAGTAGTAGCGGGTCCTCTCTCGCTTCAATGTTGCGGCCAGCCTAGTGGCAGATCGCTACAATCCTGGAGGGAGCCGGGTCGAATGAGCTATTGGGGTTCCCAAATAATAACGGGGACAAACAGACAGACAAAAAAAGACACACAGACGGATGGACGGAGATAGGCAAGTGTTCCGATAAAAACGCGAGATCATAGCCGGATTATATACGCTTTCTTATTTCCGTTGTTTTGTGTTGGTGCTTTTTAAAAAAATACATATATATAATAATTATTATTATTATTATCATTTATTTATTTATTTATTATTGATTTATTCGCTGTATTTATTTATTTATTTATTTATCGATTGATTGCGTTTTAATTACTGCCTTGTGACAGAGAGCGAGGGAGGAGGAGCGTCAGGGCCAAGAGCGCGCGTTGTGTTTGTGTGTGTGTGTGTGTGTGTGTGAGAGAGAGAGAGAGAGAGAGAGAGAGAGAGAGAGAGAGAGAGAGAGAGAGAGAGCGAGTGTGTGTGTGTGTGTGTGTGTCTGTGTGTGTGTCTGTGTGTGTGTGTCCGTGCAGCCTTTTCCACGCTTGTTTATTTATTTGCTGATGATAGCCTTTAATGAAGCTGTTTTCAATGTGCTTGCGACGCGACCCACTGTTTGCGCGAGCAGATGAATGTCTAATGTAGCCTTCATGCAAAGGAGAGAGGACAAGGAGCGAGCAGCTAGAGACCAAATACAATAGATCAAACCAAATACTACAGAAATCCAAATAAGACTTTATAACTCCGCTGGCCTTTTACACTGTCTTGTTTCTATGTATCATTATTTATTGTGCTGTTTTCAATTGCAAAGCAGATACCAAAGCTATCCCGGCCGGTGATGCTACAGAAGTATAGGCGAAGTGACTGTTCTCATGCCTTTTCACACCTATAGGAAACATTACCGGTGCGGACTGAGGGGATAAGTTAAGCTCACGGGCCTCTATGTTTACTCAAGGAGAACACTTAAGCAGTGGAAAGGTAACAGAGACGCAGGTGCATCCACGACAGCCAAGTGACACAGCCTTTTATTGCAAAGATACTCCAAACAGGCCTGGAATTGTAACCCAACTTTTTCTCTGTAGCTTGTAGAAGTGAGGTGTGATCTCCTCTCTATCCGTCTGTGTGTTAGTCTGGACTGTGGCAAACGCAAACTGCTGCACTCAAGGGACCATCGTCTATATATGTTCTATGCACATTTACACCAAAACTAATGCCGGCCACCAGTCGACATCCACAAATGTAAATAAAAGTGCGCAGCTGGGCTACATGTGTACACACCTAACGGCGAATATTGTAAGCTCTCCGTACCAAATATTTCCCCAAAGCTGTCTACTAGAAACACGGGCGAAGATACCGACGATTCAGAAGAGGAAGCAGCTTATTTCTGTACTTCTGTCAGATTATTTGCATCAAAACAAGAAGCCGGAGGAAGATCATGTTTGTTCCATTGCCGGTGCCGTTCGTGTTTCAAAGAACTGCCCCTGACCTCAACGCCTGGCGTCTCAAGTCCCCTCTGGCTCTCCGCTCCAACTCCGGTAAGACATGTTTTCCTTTTTCCTCCCCTGCTACACCTCTTCCATGTCGGTCAGCCATGCAGACCCGCCCCGCCTTGCTCGGTCGGTGCCGATCACTTGCAAACGGGGTGAGCGTGTTGGTGCACACACCCACCCACCCACTCACACACGCACTCACACACACACGCAGACACATTCCGGCTCCTTTTGGAAGCTTAAACGGAGTCCTTTACACTCCGCTGCTTTTTCCCAATCACAGAAGCTCTCCTGAGCGCGCAGTGATGTCCAGACTGATAAAAAAAAATATTTGCGTAAAACGTCCATTTTTGCTGTCCTTTCTTTGGAACGATGCGCCACGAAGGTTCCACTCGTGCGTTGGTTCATTTCCACGCCGCCTATATGCTCCGTTCTGCGAATATTTGTCTCTCCTGCGTTCGACCCCATCCTTCTCCTCTCCTCCACTGCCTGCGCCTGAGCCTCAGCCTCCGTCTCTCCCCAACTAGACTCTCGGCAGGCAGGGAATATTCATGCCAACTTATCGATCCTGCGGAGATCGATTCCTGGGCCGGTAGAAGCAGGGAGAGGGGGAGATAGAAGGAGAGAGTAGGTGCACGGAGGAGTACGAATGTAGGAGCGGAAATCTAGAAAACACCGCTTATTGCTCTGTTTATATCATGCTGTTATGCTGTGATAGTTCTTTAATCCTGTGGGTGATTTGCTTTTAGGTAGCTCCAAATGTTTGCTGATATGCGGTAGGGGCTGCTTTTGCGCCACAGTTGCGTACTGGCCATGGGGTGGAAAGCGTGTATTTTTGTAAACACCACTAGAAATAGACTTCCATTGACTACATCCCTCTGTCCCGTCGCTGCTTGGCTGATGCTCGGTTGAAAGCGGCTGAGCAGAGGGAGTGTGGAGTCAGGGAAGAGGGAGGGAGGGAGGGAGGGAAGGGGGGATGGTGCCGGCTGGGGCTGGGGCGCCGTCTGCGTTTCATCTGCGCTGAAGCGGAATAAAAGGACGCATGGTGGTAGCAACCGGGCCGGCTTCAGAGTGCCACTGACTGTCGCTGCGAGAGAGCTCTGTCTCAGTGCAGCTTCGGCTGTTTTTTTCAGACATGCAACAGCTGCTCAGCCTTGAACCCCCTCTACATATGAAGAAAAGGAACAGTAGCTGCAGTAGCTGTTTTTGTCCCGTTTGCACAAAGTGAGGGACTGCAAGGTTTTAAGGAGCCTCCAGAAATATTATGTGTGGTCACAAGTGGCATATTTCACTGTTAAAGTTATTCAATAGTGCATACATACAGTACAGTAACGTGCGCATCAGTGCGTAATTGTGCGTAAATGTGACTGGTGTGCACCTTAGCCCGTGGAAGGACTTTTCTTAAAGGGGCAGGTACCCTTCACCCCCCATCCCATCCCTACACTCACACACTCACCCCTCCAAGCCCCCATCCAACCAAGAGCTTCCCCTCCCATCTCCAGATCAGTTCAAGCCCATTTGATTTCAAACATGCCAGGCATCAACTTTACTCTCTTCCTCAGTCAACAGTGCACACAGCATGTGACAGTGAAGGGATAGGTGATAGAGGAGAAGGGAGAAAGAGCGTGGAGGGATGAGAGGGACCTGTTACCTGCCATATCTCCAGAGAAATACACACTCAGAAGAGAGGGGAGAGAGGTTGGAGGGAGGACGGGGCGAAGGAGCGGAGACCTGAGAGGAGGAGTTTTCGCGCTCCGCACGTTGAAAAATGGCGAATGTCAGAACGAGATAAAAAAAAATGTAGAAAGAGAGAGCTGGAGAGAGAGCGAAGCGGGTGAAAGTAAGAGTAGATGACAGAGTGAAAAACGAGGAGGGAGAGGAAAACCCAGTTTGAGCTTGAGAGGTGAGAGTAAACCACGGATGAGCCATTATGTTGCAGTGTCCCGGGCCAGGGCCAGCATCTGAATAAGCAGGCAAACTGATGGGATGTATACACAAGCTGCTGGCTGCTGGATTCTTCAGATGGAGGGATAACAAGTGATTCACAATGCTATGCTGATTTTATTCCAATTTGATAAAACAGTGGAGGGTGCTGTCCTTTTTGAACTTGGATTGTTTGTCGCTAAAAGAGTCTAGAGTCAGGACAAAACATGACTGCACTGTTGATTGTGGAAAATTTGACTTTAGAAAACAGCAAGAGTTGGCATTTCTTTGGACGTTTTTAGAGAAATATTAAGACAAAGATTTGAAGCTTCTCCTTCAATCTAATCTGTGTTTTGTCTGTCAGAGTATATGTTAATTTGTGTCCCACACGCATAAGTTTCATGGTATTGTAGAGCTCTTGACTCAAGCTCTCAGTTAACTCCCTGCTCTGACTGCTGACAGCTCCTTGACTCCTTTGAGTTGGAGCTCTGGTCAGGGTCAGAGGTCACCGCAAGAGTGTTTGACTTAGCCCCACCTGACCCTTCTCTACCCCTAGTGTTTTCATTCTCTTTCATGTTACAACAGGCCTCAAGCGGTCATGCACAATCCCTGTGGGGACTCACACATCTGTGCACACAAACATGCGTGCACACATCGTCATGAAATACTATCATATGGCATAAAACAAGCACGTTAAACCCTTTTCCACCTGAATAGTATGCTGCTCTAACTGATCCAGGGTTTGTTCTATTTTTAATGGCATTGTGTCTGAAGGTACAGGTCAGAGCCACTGCTACGTCAACTATTCGTGTGGTTGTGTGTGTGTAGTAAAGTGGTTTGTGAAGCGATCAACATTAACTGGTATATAAAAGTTTAATGGGACATAGAGAACCGCAGATTCCAACATAGCACAGGGCTTGATATGATATGATGTGATATGACGGGACATCAAGGAGACTGGAGACTGCTTTTCTCTCCCTCTGCCTCCTTTCCTTCTCTCTCTTCCACACACTAACACACACCTAAATTCAGTTCATCTCAGCTATGCACCTTCTGTCACACACCATTAAGCACCATCTCCTACCATATACCGTGTAACTCTGCCTGTCTTTAACACACGCACCCAGATACTTACACACACATCAATTGTTCAGACTCTTTTCTTTTTTATCCAGCTTCTGCATTTCACACAGAATAACACTGACACAGCCATCAGTCTTTTTTCCAGCACCGCTCCTGATCTCATACGGCCACTGTGATGTTTTAATTCTGCACAGTGTGTGAATGCATCGCAATAGCACATCAAGTCTTAATCCATTAATCCACCTTTGTGTTTGTGTGCGTCCTGGCTTCTTTTAAGACATTTCTGCACAGATACAGGGTGGCGGCAAATGTCTTCAAACACTAAATCAAGTGAGAGCATACATATTCATTCCCATTTTCTGTCTGTGAATGTACAAGAGAGAACGAAAAAGTATGTGCGCACAAGCATGAGCACATGTGCAAACTAGTGTGTGTAGGTATAGATTGGTTTGTGGAGGAGCGCGCAAGTCGCAGTGTTAACATGATTGCAAATGACAAAATGTCAACCTGGGTTTGTTAGCAACATAATGGGGAATCAATAGACACGAGAAAGATGTCAATACTACATGCTTTATTGCATTAAGCTACCTCTCTCCTTCTCTGTGGCCCTCTCTCTCCTCGTCTTTTCCCTTTCCCTCCCACTCCCTCCTGCTCTCTGTCACAATACAATTCTCTCTCTCCTCCTCACTCCTTGTAGTAGTAGAATTAGATTGCAGTGTATGAGCCAGCCATGGGGTTTTGAATGCAGAAGGCTGACGGCAGAATGCTCCAGGAACTAATGGGGCTATTGCATTGGCTATTTACGTAGATGAGGCTCACATAGATGTCTATGACACAGTTTGACAAAGTGACGTACTATGTTAAGCTCATAGATTTATATAATGAGACAAACAGCATCTGAAAAGCAGCATCACAGACATGCTCTAAGAAAATTACTAAAATGATGATCGTAGCATTATTTTAGAGCCTACCTGTTCTTAATTACGCACTTCAGGTGATAGATTTATGCTACTGTTGTAAAGTATTTGGGAATTAAACCTGTTACATGGTTTTAGACAAATGGAAACATCCTGACTGAAAACACTTAATAAAACACTGCGGTTATATTTATACTACAGTGTAGTTTTTAAAAATCCATTTAATCCTATTAACTGTTTACCTTTTTATGGACTATTACAGATGTGTATATGCGCCAATAGCTTTTGCTTTATATAGATGTATACGATGTGTATGTGTGCTGTGTATTGAGACTAATGTAACGTTAATGCTGAATAGGTCCCACAGCTCATTAGCAGCAGTGAGTGGTATTGTGTTTCTCGTGGGGATCAAGACGCACACACATACTATATACAATACATCCTCATCACCCATTAGTCTATTGAAAAGTATT
>JAQQZY010012749.1:0-12488 GCA_030068375.1 Ostorhinchus rueppellii | reverse complement strand
TGTGATGAACTGGCGACTTGTCCAGGGTGTACCCCGCCTTCGCCGTTAAGTAGCTGGGATAGGCTCCATGCGACCCCAATGACCCTGGTGAGGATAAAGCGGGTATAGAAGATGAATCAATGAATAATTTGAAGCTTGTTGTTATTAGTGAAAAAATATTCTAAAATATACTAAAAATGATCATGTTATTTTTTTATAAAAAAGTTAAGTTATTAAAATAAACACTACATTAACAACAGATGAAGACAATAATGCATCAATACATTTTAACCTAGAAATGATTAATTCTCTACTTTTGATACTTAAGGTATAGTTTAATCCTTATTCTTTTGTAGTTAATTCTAGGTATTTGTGTGTAAGGTTTTGACGGTGTGACTCTTAGATGTAACAGAGTCTGTTGTACATTGTGATGCTCCTTCTTTTACTCAAGAAACAGATGTGATTCAGTTGAACTTACATGACTGCACAGGTGGGACGTTTCACAAATAAGTTCCTGAAAAAAACAAGAAATGTACAAACTTTTAAAAATGTAGATATTCAGCTGCATGCGCTGGCAAAAAGAAAGTGCAGTTTGAAAGATTTAATGGGGATTTGTCCTCATATGCCTATAGGAAAAATGGCTGTGTGATATACTGTATGCCATCCTAAAAACATTTACATGCGTGATCGGAATCGAGATTTGTATTCTCATCACTGAAAGACCTGAAGTGACTTTGATGCTGAACAGGAAGGCTGCAGCTCTGATTTAGAGAGAGAAAAATCATGCCACAGATAGGAAGTCTTTTTCTTTGCATTCTCAAGTAGTCATCCTGCCTCTTCCATTCTACCCATGCAAGCACACTATGCATTAAATAGTAATATGAGCAGTTGTAGCGCTCTCCTCTCTTGCTATATGCTTTATGCTAATACAGTAAGCCACCCAGCATCCTCCTGGGATCTGTCTCACGTGTAGGGCTCATGGTTAGATGCTTTAAAAATAGCCTCGATGTGAGAACAGAGAACAACTCCAGCAGTCTTCACTGCATAATCTCCTCACCACCCTATGGGCATCGAGCAAACTACCTGCTGCATTCCATAGGGACGCTGGTATACCATTGAGATGAAGCTCCCGCAGGAATAGAAATAACTTGCAGCCCGGAATACCTAACACCCACATGTTAAAACCACCATACGCACACTCCCTCTTGTTTTTACATCCATATCTGTAGATGATCACCACAAAATTCCAATCTTATCCTTTTGTGCTTTTCCTTTTCAAACGTGCCTGGCCCTCATCAGTCGGACAGCAGCCCTCCTGTAGGCCTCAAGAGGAGGAACCACTCGGTTTGTCGCAGTGAGCCTGATGAAGCTCCACCTATGCCAATCTTCCTCCAGCAGGGCTCAGCTTTTCCTCAAATCCCACAGTTGGCTGGCACCAGCCCTATTGACAAGTACGCCCGCATCCTTTTCCCCCTGGCCTTTGCGCTATTCAACCTAGTCTACTGGTACATCTACCTGGCCAAGGACACCATGGAACAAGCCAGGTACACTCATTAAATTCACCAAAACAATGAACTATTAATGAACAAAAAACTGTTATTATTATTATTATTATTATTATTATTATTATTATTATTATTATTATTATTATTATTATTATTATTATTATTATTATCCTGTCTATATCCTATAGACCGGGGGTGTCCAATCCTGGTCCTCGAGAGCCAGTATCCTGTATGTTTTAGATGTATTCCTTTTCCAGCACACCTGATTCAAGTGATAATCCTATCATCAAGCTCTGCAGTAGGCTGATAATGACCATCAGGTGTGCTGGAAGAGGGAAGCATCTAAAACATACAGTATACCAGCCCTTGAGAACCAGAGTTGGGCATCCCTGCTATAGACTGTGCATCCAAATCAAATAATGTCTAAAATAAATCATCTACTTTCATTATTGTTCAAATGCAGATGAATGGTGCTGCATCAGGGCCTTACTGTGCTTTATTTGAACTCTCTTTTGACTCTGTATCATTGCCTTTAAAAGTTTCTACCTCAGGATATGATAGTATTAACTCTCACCATCTCTATCCTGTTTACTCTTCTGTTCTACTTCCACTGAGGTAATACTATTCACATTTTAGTCTACTGTATATTCAAGTCTACCCTGAAACCAATGAAAACAAAGCTTTGTCAGGTATAACCCTGTATAACATATTCAGTATGCTTAAACATGTTATCCAGGCTTATGAGGCTTTTATATGCAAAATGAGAAACTGGTCAAAAGAGTCAAGAAAATCTGAGTAAAAGAAGACAAAACTGAATTGTTCAACAAAAATACTGTTTACTGTTATTATTATTATTATTATTATTAATAATCTTATAACCCTGTGGCTATAAGGTTATAAATGACTGCTGCAAATCAACATATCTTAAAAACAAAACACAAAGAGAAGAGACTTGGGGAGTGCAGCATTCTTGTACAAGTGAGGAATAAAGCTTTTCTTTCAATTGATGAGGTTTTTTTTTTCAGATACTTTATATCTGAAAGAGGCACAAACCTGTCTTACTTTTCTCTAATTATGATAGCTTCAATGGAACAATAACTACCCACACTTTTATCAAGGCATAAAGACATCAATAATTTCTAAAGCTGAAACAGCCCCAGGAGTTGTAAGCAAAAAAAAAAAAAGTGAATTATGTTAGATTGTGTTGTTGCTGCATTGACGCCAGCAGTGTGGCTTTTATCATCATCATAGATTTATAATACAAAAGGGCCTCAGTTAATTTGAGAGGAAAAATATGCATCACACCTCTCTGCTTTTATATAAGGTACACCTGAGGGCTGGCAAAACCAAAGCCATTTTAATGACAGCAGTTTCTGCATGGGGAGTGGGCCTCACAGGCGAACTAAAGCAGCACATACTTTGCATTAACCAAATGAATAAGCGACAATTCATATCCCCATTTATGAGTGAGCCACTTATAGAACACAAAGCTCCATGTCCAAGAAGGAAGGAGAGAGATACAGTGCAAAAACACAGAGCGATACAGAGAGACGGGGGAGAGAGAGATCTGTTATGTAACACTGGGGGGTGCAAATCTGCTCATCATGCTTCTCATGTTCCTGTCAGAGAATTTTTATGGTTGTTTTGTTTAGAACGTTCTGCAGAATAATGAGAGAGACAAGATGGAGAGCATGAGAACAGCTGCATCACATCTATTCCCCTTACATATTTTCACCACGTCTCTAGCTCGGTACTTTTGAAGAAGGCACCGAGAGGACAGACAGGGAGCACTGTAGCAGTTTTTGGCTGTGAAGTGTGCTGCAGATAGAGCAGTTCAGAATGTGGAAAGGCATCAGTATGCTCCTCTCACATTTGCGGTTTGTGCTCTTCTGGTTTTTCAGGGACACAGATACGACCTCTTAAAAACGGACCAGGAAAAGGGCATGTGCCGCCAGAGAGACCGTCAGTATCCATCCAGCCTCATCTTTCCCCACCTCTCTGCGTGAACAAGCTCTCAGCGTTTGCACTGCTCTCATGTGACAGAGGAAATGAATCAGAAACTCATTTATTCTCCTGCTGCACATCTATTCATTTCACAGGCTGTGACCACTGCCCACTTGTGTTCTGATCAGCTGCTGAAGAGCTGTCCTTCACGGGCCTCAGACACTTTACAACCCAAACGTACTCACAACTTCCCGGGGTCCCGGGCTAACACGGACGCCACACACATACAGTATACATGCTGCTCAGACGCACACTTAGACATGCTTGCACGCATACACACAAACCAAGAAACACATCAAAAAGAAGTGGATGATATAATCTATGATGGCTGTAACTGGTGGTGATGCAACAGTGAACCAATGCTCTCAGAAGTCTGCCCTCTACAGAAGCACAGCTCCCACTACAACCAGATCAAAGACAATTTAGAGGAGGCTCGCATCCCTCCTTGTAGCTTCAAAAATGTACTCAAACCTGAGAAAATGAATTGTGGGATTGTGTTTTCCATCCCACATTTCTGCTCTGGTACTCTGGTGCTCCCTTTGCATTTTCAGATGTACTGCAGGTCCTGGAAGTGTTGCAGGGAGGAGTGGGACAGCATCCATGAGTGTCTCTGAAATTATTATTATCATTAGCATTATTATTTTGTAAGAATATATGGTTATTTGGTACACACAATTGTACATCCTGTCTGCCTGGTACAAACGAAAATATGTCCTATTAGGCAGTTAATAGCTCTAAACACTGAAGGACGAAACTTGATGTGAACTTGGCTGTGATCATTTATACCCCACATCGTTTGACCTTGTGAGTATGTACACAGCCCCTGTATGCCATTCAAGGGACAAAACAAGAATAAAACACGGCGAAAAATCACACCGTTGTTGTTCATTTCCTGGCATAAATGCTTGTTTCTTCATTACGCACATCCACTTGTCCCTTTAATATTTTTCTCTGCAATGGAAACTGCTCATCCACCATCATCAGTCTCCACTCTTTGATCTTGGGCTGGCTGCACGCATGCGCCCCTCATTGGCTCCTCTGCACTGTCTGGAGTAAGTTGGATGTGCGCTCTCCTCACTCGCATCCCGAAGCCACCTCAAAAACTGTTGCGATGGGGAGGATCAGGAAAAATCACTTTGGGATTTTGACTTTTTCCTTATTAGTGACTTTTGTCTGGGCGCAAAGGTAAGCATTTTCCTCTTTTCTGTCCGCTGTCTTGCATGTCATGTAGTCGTGTTCAAGCGCGCTTGGCGTGTGATGTTAATACGGTTTTTTTTTTTCTTCATTACACCACCTTTTTCTCCGCAGCGTCAAGGATATCAAAGATCCAAGCAATATGCCTCTGGTAAAAGAAACAGTGGACAGACTGATGAAAGGATACGACATTCGGTTGAGGCCAGATTTCGGAGGTAACAACCAAATTGAAACGGAATGTCATGTTTTCACGCCGTTATGACGTGCAATACATGTTTAATGAATCGCAAAATCTGTTTTAATTTACATAATCACCCCTTCACAGCCAAATAGGCCTCTCCAATTAGGCTATGAGCAACGATGTGCATATTTCATTTGATGAGGAGGAGATAAGACAGGCTTTTAACTTGATCGATCCCGCTCATCAGTGTTTCATTATTTCTCTAAAAAGTCTAAATTAACAGCATTAAAGCTCTTCTGCGTGATAAACGTTACGATTCTGATCAGGCTGATGCAGCCGGTCGTTCCTGTAGGTGGAGGGGAGCAGAGAAGAACCTGTGCGCATCACGAATTTGTTAAATTTATATGATGGGAGAATTATTCATGCCTCTTGTATTAATGCCTCCTTTCCTTCACAGGTGCACCAGTGGCAGTGGGGATGAATATAGACATAGCCAGCATAGATATGGTCTCTGAAGTCAATATGGTAGGTGCATCCTTATATTTATTATCCCGCTTAATGTTGCCAATCGCGCCTGGCACGGTTGGAATTCCTGTGAAGTAGGCTACTTATCACGGGTCAGTGTATGTTTGTGAGAGGCGGGCTAACCCGTGCCGAGTTGATGCATCTTGTGAATATTTCACGCCGCTAAAAGAAAAAAAATGTGAGGGCTTGGTAATCCGTTCCCCCAAACACATCATCGCCATCCTCCTCTCAGTCCCGCATTTGCAGGTCTGGTGTGTTGCTGCATTTGAATTCAATACACACACTCACTGGCGCACTCGGACGCACAGCCTTGGCTGCGCGCACGGAGAGCCGCATGTGTGTGCGTGCGTGTGTGCGCTCCTGACTGCTTCACGTTGCTATTTTGTTGACACGCAGTCCTTTCTCTCCTCTCCGTGCAGTTACCTAAGAAACGCATTAAAAAACAAAAACAGCCTCTTCTCTCCCTACACTGGCATCAATTTGGCGCTTTTAATTCGGTGGCGACGAACATCATCCGCGTCTGCTTAAACGACCCCCCCCCCCCCCATTCCCATCCCACCCCTCTTCTACATGCGAGGTGACGTAAGCAATTTGTTAATAATACATGTCTGGTCACAAAGCGAAGTAAACCAAACGACCCGGGTATTCTAAGAGAGATGAACGTCATGTGCGACTTGGAAAAGGACAAGGGGAAAAGTTCAGCAGCCCATGCAAGAGCACCACCTATTGATCTGTGTGACAGACAGACCGCAACCCGCAAAAAAAAAAAAAAAAAAAAAAAAAAAAGAACCTGACAGCATCCAACTACTTCAGGGGTGCATCTGCTGGAGCTCCACTGCATTGAATGTATTCTATGGCTTGTTAAGAATTACTGGCAGATTATTATCAGCTTTTCTCTTTCTCTTTTGCTCATGAGATTCTTTGCAGAGAATTTGGAGAGCATGCGAGATCATTTACAAAGCAGCCTCTCTATGGAGCAACATAACAAAGATCTTATATAATAGTATAAAAAAACAAGTTTGCCACAAGGATTGGATCGGTGATGTACTTTCTATCACCAAATGAGCTATTTTTAAGATGATGTTGCTGGGATATATTTAGTTGTTTGTTTAATTCTGCTCATTTTGTGTTGGTCCCATTTAGAAGTCAGCTGGTCCTTTTAGTATGCACTGAATGAGTTTTTAGCAGATAAATGCAGTCGCCTTGTGACTTTCGTTTGGATGAAGACATGCGCTGAATGGTTGGAGCTTATCCTTTGATGGGAATGATTTATTTTGGTATAGAGGATGCAGCCAGAACGGAAGTGCCTTGGGGGTCCGGGGAGATTTGAAATAGAAACCCCTCACTCCCTTTCACCTCCCTCTTTCTCTCTTTCTGCCTCCTCCATCCTTCCCTCCCACCACTTTCGACTGGGTCCCTGGCTGTGACTCTGGGCTCAGCAGCCATGTAATACACCTCTGCCTTGCTCCAAAGGGTTATCTTACTTAAGAACTAGGCATCTATGCATGCATTCATCTGGAAAAAAACACTGCTTCATACATTCGTGTGTGTGTGTGTGTGTGTAACAAAACACAAAACTGTGCACAAACAGTGAATGGCGACTGACGTCATGCAACTCCCTGTGGCTATGAGAGCATTCATCTCGCTCATTTCTCAGAAAAGCTCTCCCTGCCAGATCTGCACAGGCGTCCCTCTGACACGACAGACAAATTTAACTGAAAAGTTAAAAAAATAAAGAAAGAAAATGAACAATAACAACCCAGACCTCGATGGACTTGTGTTCCACTCATTTGTTGTTACCTTGTGAAAATTCCTCCCTGCAACTTATATAACAGGTCGGAATCTCCTCCTCCTCCTCCTCCTCCTCCTCCTCCTCCTCCTCCTCCTCCCCCCCTCCTCCTCTTTCTTCATGTCCAGCTATCTTTGGTACAATAAAAGATAACAGCAGCTGACGAGATTGATCTTAAAGAAATCAATAATATCATCGTGCACCGTGATCATGAGGATGGAGTTGGTGACCTGTGCTCGGTGCAGGGATGCTTTGATCTTCCTCATCAGGGGCAGCCGCTCTTAAGATTAAAGCAACTGAGAAGGAAAACAACAGAGAGAGGTAGAGAGAGGAGGAGGATGGGGCTGGTGAGGGGAGTGAACAACGGGGTGGGAGAGAGGTGAAGGTTACTCTCATCGGCTCTAACATCCAACATCCTGGTGGCAGCCAATGAAAACTTACAGCAGGACCCCCCCCCCCCCAGGAAATGTTGACATACAACTCACCCCTTTCTACATGCTACAGAAATGATCTTGTTACAGTATAAATAAAGTTCAAAGCTCACTTGACCTTATCTAAATTTGTATCTCCTTCAGGATGTCTAGTGGAGAGGCAGGCATTTATCTATATTGGTCAAATAATCATCTGACTGTTAGTGGTTAATAAGATAGAATCAGAGGTGGCAATTTCAGCTCCATAAAGTAAAAGTCCTGCCATGTATTGGTTCTATCTGTTCACTTAACACAGGTGATTCCACTAATTATTCCATCTAACTGGGTGAGGAGTTTGGCTCATCAAAATGGGCTGGTTCAGTGAATGGTTGGAACAAATACATGGCAGGAGTTTTACTTTCTGGAGCTGGGATTGCCACCTCTGGATAGAATACAGTCACCCACTGTACTGACCTGGGTTTTATATGACAGTAAAGTCATGGTTATCGCATAAATTTGTGCTCATACAAAAATATTGTGATAAAAACCTAAAAGACAGTTAAGACAATTCAGTTGTTTATACTGTCTTTGTTTCTGTCAGTGAATGTGGAGAGTAAGTAAAAACTATTATTTACCGTAACCCTTTATAGGGCACTCATATGTGCTCTGAAATACTCTGAAATTCAAACTTAACCTTAGCATATTTTTTGGGGATATAACAAGACTATTATTTTTGTGAAATTTTTCAAGATTTTTTATTGTCATATAGAAATTCAAGGTCAATGAAGTTATCACATTTGGTGCAGGAAAAAAAAATCCAAGAAGGATACATTCAAAATACAAGAAAAAGATATGTATGGTGAAAGGAAGATGTATTTTAGAACATTAGAACACCCCTTTTAGAACACTAGCCCAACATGTGTGCTGATCCAGACCCCTGTCTACATCCACATTCACCCTTTGAACATCATTCCTTACATTAGTACCATTACTTCATGGTACCTAACAAACCAGGTACATTCACTGTTCATGCACAGGTGGACCTTACAGACCCTGGAGACCACATTAGACCTGAGATTGTTGACCCTTTGGAATTGTTGCTGTCACTGTCTTGTAATGTGTGCAGAAATTACCAAAAATAGTCACTTGCTCGATAAAGGGTTAACTTTCAGCCATAGTTAAGGCCAATAATATTTTTTTATATCACTGTCAGCAGTAGGTATTGGTACATATGTATTCTGTATCAGCTTCTTCAGATCTTGACTTAAAATGTATCATAATTGAAAATGAAGCTGTGTAGGTTTGAACAAAACATGGCCGCCTGCACGATGACAACAATAACACGTCATCTGACCAGCAGATGAAAACTCAGAGATGCTGAATTTGCAAACATTTTATAAATTGCAATGGATGATTCAACCTCTCCTGAAATCCATTTGATTACTGATGTTGCTGCAGGTCATCTATAAAATGATGGGCTGGTGAAGCTGTATCTTCACTCACAGCAAAGATCTTGATAAAATGCAGTGTGTACAGAATATAAACTTTAGGAAAATGTATGCATTTGCTGTTAGAAGTGACTTAAAATGACTGGATTTGTGTTTTTGTGCAGGGAGCAGGTTCAGCTTTCAGACAGCTGCTCGCCTCTCTAATTAAAGATAAAAATGCCTCTGGTGGAGAATGAACTCTGCGTTTTGGTCGGGGCTGATTGAAGCCATTGTGGCGTTTTTTTCTCCTCCATGTGAATTTGTGCTGACATGAAGGGCATGATGGTTGTGTTTGAGGAAGCATTGGGCTTTTTTTGCTAGAGATCTCTGCATGTGGAACATTTCTGAGGCTGGTTTGCATGTGAAAGAGCCAGTGCCGAGTCATTTTTAAATTTTTTTTTTGTGCATTCTTGTGTGATCCACAGTGATGGCCTGTTGAGACTCAAAGGTCAGCCATGTAGTCGGGCAATAAAATCTGCAGGTCAGGCAGCACCGGGGTATAGAAGCCTCGGCCTGCATGACATTACAAATGCGCTATTTTGAGAGGGAAGTGTCCTCCGAGTACAAGGTGTGACCACACATCCTTGCTGGGTGGGCTGTGCTGACTCACTGGGGTTAGTTCAAAGGATGGCACATATTTGATATCGTGGCAAAGAGACCCCTCCTCTGTTTATCTCTGTGTATCCCACTCTGCCGGCGCTGGTACCTCGCTCCATCACTCATCTCTCTCACTTAGCAGTTGAAATTGCATTTGCATAATGCTGTTTGTTTTTGCTGAAATCACAGATCCAGGAACCGAACCCTGGTTACGGTGCATTAAAAAGTGTTCTGCACACAGCCAGTGCAGCTGATTAAATACAAGTCAAGCCTGTTGTCTCAGCAATGCATCAGTGCTGCATAATAATATCTTCAGCATGCTTCCATATGTTGAGTGTAGCTGCAATAGGCACTCGAAGGCTGGAATAAGGAGGGACGTAAATGAGTATTTTCATTCCCCGTCTTTTTTTCTTCTGCTCTGCTCGTTAATTACATGTAAAATACCTGAGGTTGGTGGTTGTTAAGAGGCACTGCCTGTGCTATAATACTGTTCTCTGAATGTTAATTAGCTGGCTGTGAATTAAAAGATTTAAACAAACCAGCTGTGGTAGCTTCTGGGATGGAGGAATTAGTGGGGCGTGAGCATTCCCTTTATTACGATCATTATCCTGACAAGCTCTGGTTTCTTTACATGAGTAAGGGGATCGGGCCTTCAGATAGGGGGAGTCGATGACCAGAGGGAACACAACACAAAACAACGCAGGGCTGAAACATGACGGCAGGTCCGTGTATGTGGAGATGCAGCATCTTCTGTTGAGAATTAGCAACCATTTTGATCTTGTTTGTCCAAACTGATCCTGTTCCATTTTATTTTCAGCTTGTGGAAAATAAGCTTGTGTTATTTTTACTCAGTGTTACCATGACAACACAGTCTTTTTTTTTTTTGGTGAATCTAGGGAAGTCAAGGAAAGCAAACAAGGCCCTGTTTTTTCTAGAGACTTAATAAAAAATGTTTGTAATATTTATCATACAGGTGAAGGTTGCTTTCTTTTTAAAAATGTATTTTGTTTTTAATCTCATAACGGATGATCATACTGGAGACTTGTCAAAAATATTTATTTTAACAACATGTGAAATGAAGCTGTAGTTAATGAGTGGTCTATATCACAGATTAATAAAAGACAACAGCTTTACACCTGGAAAAAAAGCTTAGAGGTATTTCAGTCTGTATGGTTATCAAAATGGCTGCAAAATGGATGAATAAATTAATAATACTGTGTCTTATGTGAAATATTGTACTTTGTCTTTGACCTAGACTTATTCTGTGTTAAGTCTTTAGTTTTGTCATTCTGTGCAGATATTTTTGGCCTTGTTGAGCTTAAAAAAAAACAAAACCAGAATAAAAACCAAACGTAAGTCGAGAATGCAGGTTATGCAGAACGATGTCATTAGTTATGCTGGATGGACACACAGAGTCACAGATTAATATGGTCAGCAGTGTAATTACAGCACAAGAACAACACTTAATCCTGCAGCTTTCTTATATGCACTCTGGTTTCTCCGCTTAATGTTTCGTCCGTGGAGACTGTCGCCCTTTTGTTGACAAAACAATGTAAGAGGCAGAAAATGAGCTTAGAAACATGACAACTGTATTTCTCAAAGTGAGTTTGATAGAAATTCAGTTACTCGGTGAATGTTTATTGTGTACATTAATCATTCAGACTTTGTTTTTTTAATGAAAGCCTTTCTTTTTTTTTTTTTTGACTTGACTGGTTTGTCATTGATTTAATTATCAACACTTACCCTTGCAGAGTCCCATCAGGCACTACAAAAGTGATGCTGTGCCAAGTTTAAATTGGTCATAATATTCTTTCATTATGGCCAGTATGGAGAACAAAAAAGCACTGTGTCTTAAAACAAGAAGTAAGTTATCCAGCTCCATTAGATGACTTTAATGTGTTGATGACTCCTTAATGATTCTGTCAGGCACTTTTTCCACTGATGCTAAGTAGCTGAAAAAATGACCCAATGGAAAAAGAGCCATAAAATCCTCCATGTTGTCATTTCCCCCAGGAATATGGCCAGAAACTCGACCCCTGGTACTTAATATGAAGCCTGCATTTAAATGGACAAATGACAAAACTCAGCTTGACCAGTTGATGTGGGACACTGTCTTCCCCGGCGTGCAGACGTTAAGTAAAAAGGACCAGTGGTGGCGATGTCACAGATGAGCTTCTTATTGTACAAATGCCAAATCGTCCCCTTGTAGCTGTGCACAGTAGATGATGCTATTATCAGCAGATTCCTCCCTGACTCTGATGAAGTACTTTGCAGCAGGGCACAGTAGATGAAAGTATTAGCAGTGCTGTGGATGTCTGTCCTGTCTTGTAAAGCAGCAGAGAACAAGGAGGTGTAGTCAGTGAGAGGGCAGATGTGGAATTCTTGACTTATTGATGAAAGTGAAGAAATTAAAAATCATACATGAAGCGCTGGACAATGAAACCATTGCCACTTCTACACAGAGGTCCCAGAAAAAGGTGAGATGGTGAGCCCACCTTTTTGCCGTCATTGACCAATTTCCAAAGACAAGCCAGAGGAGGAACAGAGGTGACAGGCTGGACTGTTACGCAGTGGACCAGTGTTCTGGAATCTAAGGGGAGGTGTGACGTATAACTTGCACATTGGAAATACCCTGAGCCCCAAGCATAGCATAGCTAACCTTTGTAGAGTCAGCTTATCTTTCACTGTTACAGAAATACACTGGTCTATAAGTAAAATGCTTCCAGAATGAAAGTCGTTAAACTTTACCAAATTTGAGTCATAAATAAAGAAAAATTCAGTCCAAAGTCCAAGTTGGTTGTAGTTTCTAAGATACAG